>JAQFVV010009139.1:0-16716 GCA_028023455.1 Epiperipatus broadwayi | reverse complement strand
TGGGAACTCTAATTTTGAAATTGTCTTATCTTAAGATCTAAAGAAGGAAGCTCAAAGATTTGAAATGTTACCTAGATGTAAAAAAAGAAGAAAGGAAATAAGGATTAAGTCTATTTTTTTAAAACAAAAGTGTCTGGAAAAAGGATTAAACTTTTCAGTTGAAAAATAATTTAGTTGAAAATAAATTAGAGATCTAATTAAAACGAATTTGTCCAAAACTAGCAAGTGACACTATCTCTGATTGGTTAAGTTAGCTAAAAATTGGATATAAAAAGCTATCTGGAATTATTATTATTATTATTATTGTGATTATGATTCAGATTGTTAGACTATTGAATTGAATGTTGAAAATATAAGAAATGGCTGGCTAGAAAAATTATATGTATGTCCCATCTTTTCCGTATATCTGGGGGAAGCTGAACACCACATAGGAAAGAAAAGATGTTGTGTCTAAAATAATATTCTACACCTTTCAACTGACCAGAGAAATAAGATGTTTTTAATAGAAGGAAGAAAGCATTCACCTGCATTCAAAGAAGATGAATTAATCTACTGATAAATATTAATCATCAAGTCCAATTAATTGTTACAACAACTGATTTTAAACTCAAGAAAATTTATAAATGTGAAAACAACTGCTGTATTTCATCCACATGCTTGACAGGAAGAGAAGAAAAATTAATATAATGATTTCCAAATTGTCCACTAAAGCAAATAACCTCAATAGAGTCATCATCATCAAATAGTTATACACCTCAAGAAAGAGATTGTTCCCACATAAAATGGAAATGGTAGTTGCAGAAATATAGACATTATACAAGACAAGTTTGAACCCTTGGAAATTCGCCACAAACAAAAGATCGGTAATATGACTTTTTATATCTATTTTCTTTATAATATCAGAGTCTTAATAAACATTTTAGCAATAAAGTGGTATATTTTATTTAAAGAACTTTTAAAGACTATTCAGATCGATTAAAAACAAGAATGTCTTACTAATAATAACTTTGAGCTTCATAAATGATCTTGAATGTATCAAAATTATTTGTTTATTAATTTTACAGTTATGAAAAATATTAATGTGTAAAACAATTTTTTTTTATGGTATTATGATTTTAGTTTTAACTAATATATTATTATTATTTTGGTTTTAAATAATATTTTGTTATTATGGGATAAAACACGCACATACATAATAATATTTTTATATGTGTATAATTGCGAGTGAATGTGAAGTAACAAGTAGTATTAGAATATTAGATTAGTTTGTTTCAAGTTAAGTATAGCATTTCAGAGGTAGAAGAGAGGGGGGAGAAAATAATCTAAAACTTGTTTCTAAAACTTGCTCTTTCAATTCTATTAACATTTTTTTTAACATTCTACTTACATGTTAGATTTATAAAGTATGGGTGCTAATGAGCAGATAATATTTTTTTCTTGAAATACTTTTCTCATGGAGTGAAAATCATGGTCAATGTGATATCCAACTTAATACAAAATACATTTGTAGGGAAAGGGGGAAGAACTTGAAATTAATCTGAGGATTGTTATATAATCAATTATTATTATTATTATTATTATTATTATTATTATTATTATTATTATTATTATTATTATTATTATTATTATTATTATTATTATTATTATTATTATTATTATTATTATTATTATCACTTTTCATGTTTATCTAGAAATTTTTATGTATATGTTAGAAATTCAGCAATAAATATTAGTTGGTTTTATTAAACAAGGCGTATATATTTCATTAAGTGTAGTCTTTGTTAAGTGTGATTATTCATCATCATCAATGGTTGAATATTAGTTATTTAAGATATAAGTAAGTATGCTAAAATTAAGCAATAATTATGAATTTCTTTATAAAAATTAGTTTTATGTTTAGGCTTAGTCCTAAAGCTGTAGTTGAAACCCTTGTCATTATCGTTATTATTATTATCATCATCATCATCGTCATCAACGTTTTAATTAATGAGCTGTTTAACTGTTTAAAGGCCATAAATAAATATTGATTTTATAATATTTAGTGATTTCTTAGTATCATTATAACCACATCCCATCATCTATTTCATGCAAGGATGAGTGAATTGCCATCCTAAATTAGTTATATATAATCTGAGATAGTAAACTTATAAAAATATTGAAACACATTTGTTATGCTAAGATCTGAGAAATGATTTATGTCTAATATACTCCACTTTGGTTTATAGATGTTTTACTTTTACCTAAATATCAGTGCGTATAGTGATATGGCTCAAAAAGCAAAATCTCCCATTTTATTAGAAATAAAGTACCAAGAAGGGATTCAAACCCGGTACATGTGAAAAGGTTATTAGATATAACTGTGTCTAGATTCAAATAATCTAGTGGCACCCTGCTAGACCATATTCACTTAGTATTTGTTTAAACATGCACTTAACATCAAACCAAGAAATGAAAGTGGATAAAACCTACTGTCTGTATACCTGAGTTATATTTTATTGAATTACTAGTGTACTCACCTCATGTGATTTCATATACCTGAGTTATAATACTTGTTATTAATAATTTGTTTATAATTATTGATATTTGGATATTGAGAAATCCAACATTATTTTAAATATTATGATCTTATATATTGTAGACAACTCAGATACTTTAATAGTTATTTGAGCGACCTTTAATTTTGTTACAATGAACTCCTTTACTTAATAATATCTTTTGACCTCCTTTAATTCAGTTACAATATATATATATATATATATATATATATTGTAACAGTCAGAATCGGTGATTCATTAACATAGTGCAGAATTCGATCACCACATAGAACTGCAGCACCATCTAGGTAGAGAAGCCACCTGTAGTACTAAGTTCAAACATAGTTTATCGGTTCCACAATACAATCTATGAAACAACACATCTGATGCGACATTAGTAAACCTTTCTTTGGGCATGGTGGTCAGGGATATGCAAGAGATTCATGATTTTATTTTCAAGTTAGCCAATAATCAAACTAATATTAATTAAACATTCATATTTACATAATCGAGGAAATATTATATAGAATAGGTATCGAATAAATAAAACGTAACTGCAGACGTATAGTTTAAAATTATTTATTGAAACATTTTAATAAAAAAAAAATCATTTACCAATAATATTTTATAAATTTAAAGTTTCAGTAGCGGGATTTGCGATACTATTATATATTAAAGAATACATTTATTTATTTAGACATATTTTATATTTAAGACCTCGGTAGCGGTATTTCCGATACTGTAATGTTTACAAAAGAAAGACATTTATTTGAAGGTGTAATCTAGCTACCTAAAATTCTTGAGCAAGTATTTCTAAGGCATGCCTTGAGGGATTTATACCTTTGCAATGCAAGAGTCTAAAGTAAAATTTATAAGAGTAGCGGTGTACATATATTTATTTAATTAAAATATTTACTAATAACTAAGGGCTAACATTTATTTGAGAGTGAATTATGAAGATAATGCAGAGGCAGTGTGATACATAGAATAATAAAGTTAAAGAAACATGTGGTACATTTTAGAAAGGCGATATGGAATGGCAGTATATTGAAACTGCAAAGCCGTGAATGAGTTTATAAGAATGACAGGCTGGCGATTGCCATCGGCCCAAAGAAGTAAGGTGTCACATAAGCATAACCAGGGACAAGTGGTCCATGTCGCGATTTGCCTGCTGGCTGCATGACGGTCGTCAAGTCCTACGGGACATTCGTTTGTCAGCTTGTGTAGGATGACTGGGGTTAATTTCAACCCTATAGAATCCGAAATATTCACGGCTTGAAATGGGTCATTGCATCTCTAAAACGTAACACATGTATAATGTATAGGTGATTCTGGTAAGATTTAAATATATTTTCTAACTCGGCCCTACATTATCAACATTTAATAAAGAACATTGGCGACTCTCAAAGAAATGCAATTTTATGGAATTATTAATTAAAACTTAATAAATATAAACATATATAAACTGAATGATTATTACAACTAATACGCCAGCCATTTTCAAAGTAGTAGACCCCCACATTACAATAAATGAAGCATTGAATGCATGTCAATTTATATGAAAATTAAGTTATTTATGAAAGTAAATGTTAATGAAAATTTGACACGCATTCACTGTTTCAAGCGATCATAGATTTAAACTTAGAAAATTATGAGCATGCGATAATTATATGATAAAATGTAGATTTTAGAAATATGTACCCAAGAAAGATAGAGTGAGGTAAGCTAGATTATTAGAGAAATTTGCACAATAAATTAATTATTAAATTTTAGTTTTACAAATGATAATTTTACATTTTATAAGTTATATAAGTAGTATGAAGAATGAGCTATAGCATATTAGTAGAGTACTCTAGAGAATTTGGACACTGCTACCTGTTTTATGAGAAGTTTTCCAATTCCATTGGTTAGTAGCAAATTGTTCATGATTAGCAGTTCTTTCCTGTATTTAGGTGGTTCATTTAATTTAACAGCAGCAGCAGCTTTCTCATTATTTTAGGCAGCAGATCTTGGAAGGTTTGGCATCCGATAGGCCATCTCCCGGCTGGAGAATAGTCTGGGTGCTTTTACTCGGTCATACCATGGCAGGAACAATTTATTTAATATTTTGGAGACTCTCAACTCATCAAGAGCAGAGCTAAAGTTAAAGTGCCTGTTTCTAGCAAGTCTAAGATGGCCTCTTTTCTTAGATCTTATCTTTACATTTTTGTTAGGGTATTTTTAGATTCCACTTAATCTGCCCTGAGGATAATCAATGCATTTTTGTTAATTCTAATTAGAGAAAACTGCCATTCTATTGTTTATGTTTAGATTTTACATTTAGTTTTTGCAATTAGATTTTAGGGAATTTTTCTTTTTAATTAATCTATTATCTCTCATCGACTGATGCTTTTAAAATTTCAAAGACAAAAGGGAAACATACGATTATTTTTACTTGTAATTAAATATTACATCAGATTTCTAAAATTATTATTAAATGAAATTTAAACAAAGCAATAAATAATGGATTTTACAATTTAAAATAAATGGTTAAAAATATATATATATTTTATAACTAAAAGAAATCTAAATTATATTTAGTCAAAATAAAAGTCATAGATCAATTCATAGATCACATGACCCTATCTCTTAAGCTTGTAAGTCATAAACAGTGAGGATTGCCAATTCCTCTACAAGCTTTATGATAAATGCTTAGCCAGAGCCAGCACTTAAAATATCTCTGTCAGGAACCCCTCCCCAAACCCCTGACCATGGTTTCGTGCTTTGGCACTCCTCAGAGAGGTGTCAGGGTAGGTTCAGACACTAGATCTAAAAATACCAACCCAAAGCCAAGCACTTAGCTAAAAGTTATCTATTGAGTGGAAAATCTGAAATTTTCAGACACGTACATGTCTTCAAACCCAGCTATCCAACTCAAATAGCTATATGGGGCTGATAGATCTTCAGCCATGCCATATAGTAGTAGTCATAGCAATATAAAATTGCATAAGACTTTTTGGCAGAGACTATAAATAGTCAAAATAAAAGTCATAGATCAATTCATAGATCACATGACCCTATCTCTTAAGCTTGTAAGTCATAAACAGTGAGGATTGCCAATTCCTCTACAAGCTTTATGATAAATGCTTAGCCAGAGCCAGCACTTAAAATATCTCTGTCAGGAACCTTTCCCCAAACCCCTGACCATGGTTTCGTGCTTTGGCACTCCTCAGAGAGGTGTCAGGGTAGGTTCAGACACTAGATCTAAAAATACCAACCCAAAGCCAAGCACTTAGCTAAAAGTTATCTATTGAGTGGAAAATCTGAAATTTTCAGACACGTACATGTCTTCAAACCCAGCTATCCAACTCAAATAGCTATATGGGGCTGATAGATCTTCAGCCATGCCATATGACTACTACTATATGGCATGGCTGAAGATCTATCAGCCCCATATAGCTATTTGAGTTGGATAGCTGGGTTTGAAGACATGTACGTGTCTGAAAATTTCAGATTTTCCACTCAATAGATAACTTTTAGCTAAGTGCTTGGCTTTGGGTTGGTATTTTTAGATCTAGTGTCTGAACCTACCCTGACACCTCTCTGAGGAGTGCCAAAGCACGAAACCATGGTCAGGGGTTTGGGGAGGGGTTCCTTACAGAGATATTTTAAGTGCTGGCTCTGGCTAAGCATTTATCATAAAGCTTGTAGAGGCATTGGCAATCCTCACTGTTTATGACTTACAAGCTTAAGAGATAGGGTCATGTGATCTATGAATTGATCTATGACTTTTATTTTGACTATTTATAGTCTCTGCCAAAAAGTCTTATGCAATTTTATATTGCTATGACTACTACTATATGGCATGGCTGAAGATCTATCAGCCCCATATAGCTATTTGAGTTGGATAGCTGGGTTTGAAGACATGTACGTGTCTGAAAATTTCAGATTTTCCACTCAATAGATAACTTTTAGCTAAGTGCTTGGCTTTGGGTTGGTATTTTTAGATCTAGTGTCTGAACCTACCCTGACACCTCTCTGAGGAGTGCCAAAGCACGAAACCATGGTCAGGGGTTTGGGGAGAGGTTCCTGACAGAGATATTTTAAGTGCTGGCTCTGGCTAAGCATTTATCATAAAGCTTGTAGAGGAATTGGCAATCCTCACTGTCTAAATTATATTATTTATCTTTATTTATTGCCGTAAATTTGAGATCGAAATGTGTGCGTGTTTATGGTGAATTCTACATATATCTATACATTTTTAATATTGCTACACACACAATTCGATACCAAAAAGTTTAAATTTGGGTGAGATAGACCGGTGAGTGAAACTTAAGATTCGAATACGAATCTTACTGTTTCAATATATATATATATATAGCATACATTGTGCAAAAAAAGAGGAAAGGTCTTATTTATATTTATTATTACTTAATATTTTATTATCACATGATCACCATCTCTTATACTAACACATAATTATTTATAAACAACTACTGTATGGAGAGTTTTGCCTTGTTTAATATTTTATTTATAGTAATATCGTTTTTTATTAATTAGTATTTTAAAAATATCGTATCTGCACTTTCGGATGTCATGAGGCTAACTCTTTTATACCTTAAGTATCAAATCATAACAATTACAAATCTAAAAATTAATAACTATTCAAAATTATTAATAATTTATAAAATATATATTTATATATTTAAAAAGTAAGAATTCGATAATTAAACTTAATCTAATAGTGAAAGCAATTTAACGAAAAAAATTCCTTTAGAGTTAATCCTTATTTACATACACATCATAAAATATTGCCTTTATTGATCTACTTTATATGTTAAACAAATATTATCAAGAACCTCATATTGTTTTTTAGTATGTTCAATTACAACTGTTTTGATGTCTTTTCATATATAAATTCCTAATTCTTCATTGCCCTATAGCTAATAGTAGTGCATGATTCCTTACTTTCTGTGTTAATCATTAGAAATCATTAAGTCATTGTAAGCCTTGGTTTTGCCATTTAATGTGTACTAATTAGACTAGTGCTTATATAAATCCAGACAGAGATTTCTACTCTCTGAGTAAATATGTGTTTCTTGGGGTGCTGAGAAAAACTTTATGATGTTTTTATAGCTGATTTTTCAATTTGGTAACATATTCAACACTAATCAATAAATGAAATTTTATAATGCCCTCAACCAAAGAAGACCATTAATTTTTTAATAGTATCAAAAAGCTGAACATTCTTTCATAAGTATGTATGTATTTGTATTTATAATTATTAACGTGTTGATATAATGATGAATCTAAGTTAAAATGTGTTTTTATGTATAGTGATCATTACAGATTCAAGTCAAGAGTAAATAAATTCTGTATTATATATTTTACTAGTATTATTACCATTAAAGTTGTCAGGGGTACAATTATTAGACTTTTTTTTAATATTCAGCATCTTTTTATATTGTGAGTGATATAAGGAGAGAGTTGTTCTTTGTTTATTTAATGAAATTGAAATAGAGACAAAGATATCATAGATATCATTTTAATATATATATAAAAGTATTTAATGTATGGAGTTACCAATTTATAATTACTCAATTAAAAAACACTCAACATAAAACAAGCTTATAAAATCCAACTATTCTAGGCCAAAAGTTAAAGTAAAGCCATCAAGCTGATTGCATTCAAAAAAAGGATCTCTTTTTGAATGCCACTCTAGGTCTAATATAAAGAACAAAGCATTGCAATTTTCTATTTGTCTGAAGGTTTATAATGATGGTATATTATAAGATGTGATATGTTGGACTATTTTCATCATTTATGAGTGAATGTTGAATGTATAGAAAATTTTAAACTTTATTTAAATTTTCCAAATACAAATAACTTGTTAGTAACAGGTTAGTAATTACACAATGTTTCATGTAGTATTATTTTCCACTCTTCTTCAGGTGTTGCTGGCCTATATGCACAGTGACAATATTGACTTAGAAGTTGAACTCGCACCTTTAGATTCTTGAATATTAAATTTAAGGCAAACCCTCTACCAACTGAGCTATTTTGTCAAATGCAACATATAGTAGAAATTTGATATATTTATATATGAGGGTTGGTTCAAATCCTGAATTCTTTAATTGTTTTTTATAATGAGTCTGATTTTTTTTTCCTAAGAGCAAGATTAATTAGAGGCTTCCATGCATTGTGTATTGCCACACTGGGTTGACTTATAGGATTATTTACCATTGTCATATGAGCAGCTTCCTTGAATTTTCTTCTATGCATTTTTTCCTTTTTATCCAATATATTTATATTTTCCCACTTAAGCATATGATCATTAGTACATACATGATCTTCTATGGTAGACACATCTGTTTTTCACTTTTAACCATTAGTTTGTGCTCTTTCAATTACTGTTCAACGGGGTGACAGGTCTCACCAATGTATTTCCTTCCACATTCACATGGTATTTCATAGATGCAGTTTTTGTTCTCCAGAATTTCCAGTTTAGTCTTAGTAGAAGTAAGCATTCCTTGAAGTATGGTATGGCTTTGGAAAGCAGTTCTAATGTTATATTGACTGCAGATTTTCTTTAATTTGTCCATCATTCCTGGTATGTATGGATACACTACCATACCAATAACATTTTTTCTCTTTTGGTGTCTCTTTGTGTTGTCTATTGAAGTTTTTTGTGATGACTGCTGATGGATAACCATTCTTCATAAGTTTATTCTATGTGAATCTTTTCTTTTTCCAAATCACTGGTTTCTGAACAAACCTCCTTTGCTCTGTTCCATAGTGATAGTACAATTCCTTATTTAGTGCTTCTTGTATGATTGGATGTATATGCCAAGTATTTGCCAGTGTGTGTTGGTTTTCTATACACTGTTGTTTTTACTTTTGCCCTGAGGGAGTCTTGTCACAAGAACATCCAAGAATGCCAATTTTGTTCTTGTTCTGATTCCATCGTGAATTTAACTGTAGGAATGGTGGACAAATTAAAGAAAATCTGCAGTCCATATAACATTAGAACTGCTTTCCAAAGATATACCACACTTTGAGAAATGCTTATTTCTACTAAACCTAAACTGGAAATGCTGAAAAACAAAAACTGCATCTATGAAATACTATGTGAATGTGGAAGGAAATACATTGGGAAACCTATCGCCCTGTTGAACAGTGATTGAAGGAGGACAACTAATGATTAAATGAGAAAAAATGGATATGTCTACCATAGCAGATGTGTGTACTAATGACCATATGCTTAAGTGGGAAAATACAAAGATATTGGATAAAGAGGAAAAAATGCATAGAAGAAAATTCAAGGAAGCTGCTCATATGACAATGGTAAAAAATCCTATAAGTCAACCCAGTGTGGCAATACCCAATGTATGGAAACCTCTAATTAATCTTGCTCTTAGGAAAAAATAAAAAATAATAATAATCAGACTCATTATAAAAAAAAATTGGAGGACTCAGGTGGATTTGAACCAACTCTCATGTATAAATACATCAAATTTCTACTATATGTTGCCTTTGACAGAATAGCTCAGTTGGTAGAGCATTTGCCTTAAATTCAATATTCAAGAATCTAAAGGTGTGAGTTCAACTTCTAAGCGAATATTGTCACTGTGCATATAGGCCAGAAACACCTGAAGAAGAGTGGAGAAAAATACTACTCAAAATATTGTGTAATTATTAACCTGTATTGTCTATTTGTGTGTTGTTTGTATTTGGAAAGTTTAAATAAAGTTTAAAATTTTCTATACATTCAGCATTCACTCATAAGAGATGAAAATAGTCCAATATATCAAATCTTATTGAAATTTACATTTATAGATGTCATAACTTGTAGATTTATGACTTTATGCTTGTCCAAATTATGATAATATTAAATAGTGCTATCACACTTATAACATAAAGCTGTATAATTAATATCAATTATACTGATAGAATGATTTCAATGAACGAGTCAGAACTGGCTATGATTATGAGAAGTACAGTTTCTCAAAAGTGCTCAGCCATTTTAATTGACTAATTGATATTAATTATACAGCTTTACATTATAAGTGTGATAGCACTATTTAATATTATCATAATTTATAGATGTAAAAAATCAAACTATAGCAAACTTTTTAATTTTCTTACTCAATATAATAAACCCCTCCACTGGTAGTTATGTATTATAGTATATTTTAATGAATGTTTTAGATAGAAGTAATTAATGTGTGAAGTTACCCATTTATAATTACTCAATTAGAAAGTGCCCAACCTAGAACAGTATCTAATAAAAGTCAACTGTTCCAGTACAAGAGTTAAAATGAAACTGTCAGGCTGATTGCATTTAAAACGAGGGTCTCTTTTGAATGACATTCTACTTCTAATATAAAAAACAAAGGCCTGGAGTTTGCATTTATAGGTGTAAAAAATCAAAATATAGAAAATTTTTCAATTTTCTTCCTTATTATAATAAACCCCTTCACTGGTAGGTTATGTGTTGAATGAACCATTCAAAATTAATCATTTATAACTCATTATATATATATATGTTTAATTACTCAATTAGAAAGCATTCAATTTAGAACAGTAGTTAATGAAAGCCAACTGTCCCAATACATAACCTATCAGTGGAGGGGTTTATTATAATAAGTAAAAAAAATATAAAAGTTTGCTATACTTTGATTTTTTACGTCAATAAATGTAAACTGTAGTACTTTGTTCTCTATATTAGACCTAGAGTGGCATTCAAAAGAGATCCTCATTTTAGATGTGATATATTGGACTATTTTCGTCATCTATGAGTGAATGTTGAATGTCTCCAATTAGATGTGATGTGTTGAACTATTTCTATCATCTATGAGTGAATGTTGAATGTATAAAAAAATTTAAACTTTATTTAAAATTTCCAAATACAAACAATTACAACACAGGTTAGTAATTACACAATGTTTCAAGTAGTATTATTCTCCATTCTTCTTCAGGTGTTGCTGGCCTATATGCACAGTGACAATATTCACTTAGAAGTTGAACTCATATCTTTAGCTTCTTGAATATTGACTTTAAAGCAAATGCTCCACCAACTTAGCTATTCTGTCAAATGCAACATATAGTAGAAATTTGATATATTTATATATGAGGGTTGGTTCAAATCCTCCTGAGGCCTTCAATTTCTTTTGTGTGTGTGTGTGTGTGTGTGTGTGTGTTATTACTAACAAGTTTCTATTTGGAAAGTTTAACTAAAGTTTAAAATTTTCTACACATTCAACATTCACTCATAGATGATGGAAATAGTCCAACATATCACATCTAATAATATACCATCATTACAAACCTTTAGATAGATCCTCCTTTTGAATGAAATCAGACTGACAATTTTACTTTAGTTCTTGTCATGGAGCAGTCGGCTTTTTTAAACTACTGTTCTAGTTAAAATGGTTTCTAATTTTGTAATTATAAATGGATAACTCCACACATTAAATATTTCTATCTAAACCTTCCATTTTATTACAAATATATATATAATATTGAATTTCAAAAATCCCACACATGTAAAATACCATACCGTAAAATGTCCATGCACAAGATGGCTGTATCCAACAATTTGGCACAGCTAACTTTATTGAATTCGTTGAATAAAGAATGAGGGTTGGTCTATACTAGATTCCCATCTCCTTGCATACATAACTAACACTTATATATTAGTTATTTTGAAATAATAACACACACTGTAAATGTATCATATTTATTGTAAATGTATGTGTAATATGTATATGTATAAAGATTTTAGTATATTTACTTTTTTGATAATTTTTAAAATGTTTCTCTCTTTAAAATTATAAAAAAAAAATTTTATGTGTAAAAAAAAATTTCCGTTTAAAAGGTGGATTTAATTAATCTTTGTCTTTCTATTTTTTTTTTTTTTTGTATGTAATCAGGCAGAGTAAATTTTTTAATTAATTTGTAAATCAAATTACAAGTATGTTATCTAAAGAATATGGGTGGTCTATTACTCCAATATGGAGTCTTGAAATTCCTAAAAAGAGATTTTTGAAACATAATTTATAAAAATATGTACTAAAAATAAAATTTATCTGATGCAATAGCTCGAAGGGGGATATAAGCATTTGCAACTTGTGGGCAGATAGGGATATATTAACCTACCTGTGAGGTGTAGGGAATTTTATATTGATTATTATTGGACTGAGAGAGCTACATGAATCTATATGTGTTGTAAAGAGTTTTATTATTAATTATTATTGGACTGAGAGAGCTATAAGAACCTACCTGTAAGGTATAGGGGAAAAATTATTATTTATTGGACTGAGAGAGCTACAGGAACCTACCTGTGAAATGTAGGGAAAAATGATTATTAGATGTATATTCTTTTGGCTCAATATGCTGCCGGACTGTGGAGTATATATTTTTTAATTCAAGAAGGAGTTTGATGCATATAATTTTTTTGTTTATGGGATCTTCCAGTTTTGAACGAACATAAATTTCTGTTGAATGTCTTTCCTGATGGTTTGCACAGATATTAACCAAAGCCATCAACACTCATATGATGTGGGAAATCATTTAATCATATGCCATTCAGTGATCAATCAAAAAGAAGAAAGGAAGGTTTTAATTTATTTTAAGAAGAATAAGCTTACCATGAAGTCACCCATATTGGTAATCAGTGTTAAATGATACAGTAAAGAAACATCCTTACAAATGATGACCAAGTTTTATCTAATTGCCCACAAAACCATGACATAGAAGAACCATAGCAGTACACCACCCGTTTAGATATGTAATCACCAAGATGTATGTTTTAGAAACCCAGTGTATCCTGATTGAAGGTCTTTACAAGGATGGCAAACAGTTAAAGTGAATGTCACAATTCTTTCTGGTAGTTTAGTTGGTCCGCCCAGAGGTTTGAACCTGGAGAGCAAGCAGATAGAGATGAGTGCAACAAAAAAAAGAAAATGTTTATAATTTTTTTTTGGCTTACTGTTTGTATTATTAGAGTGGTTATAACAAGTATAACCATATTATATATACTAACACATTATTTGATATAATCATTTTTTTGCTGTATAAAATATTGTAAAATAATATTGCTTATACATAGATCTCACTCAAATCCACTAAATATAAGATTATTATTTTCTTGTTCTTTTCTCTCATTTTACCTTTACATCTTATTTAATATTAATCATGGTCGTGGAACCTCACATGGAGTGACTTATATAGCCAGTCTATACATTTTTTATATATAAAAAAAAATAATATATACATAAATTATTACTTTACATACCCAAATGCAAAGGTGTATATAATCTTAAGAGTTTATATGTGCAAATGGGAAAAGTTCAAGGAGTTAGATCTGTGTATAACTTATTTCATTATTTTGGGAAATTTATAAAATGAAACATTCATTGTTTTGTACAGGGAGAGGGGAGTATATACCACACCCATTGGCACCCATCTTTGACCATTTTGTATTTTATGGCAAATAAGTTAACTTACGTATAAGTTAGAAAATGGATTTTTTTTGTTTCTTTGTTCATTTTAATCTAAATGTAGATCTTGAATATAAGGATTTAAATATTCTTGGGTGATTAGCTGTAGAATTGCAAAATTGAATTAGAAAGCCATATAATTAATTTATAACTGAATATTATAATGTTTAAATCCATATGTGGTGGAGGGGGGTTGAGTTAAATAAATGATATTATCTCATACTTTATTTGTTTATCATATAATTTATTGTAGAATAAAGAAAAATAATAATAACAAAATGCAATCACCTATTTGCAATATTTGCTTACCATGGCTATAAAAAGTTATAGAAATACTTACCCAAAGTACCTGAGATAGGCAATTATATTTGAGCTAGTCATCAGAATATTATATCGGGGAATTGAATTATAATATGCTTTTCACCCAGTTTTCCTTCATCCAAATAAAACATATGTCCAAGAACAGAAAATAAATTCCTCTTTGCATACTCTCTCGACAGATAGGGAAGGGAAAATTATTTAACATTTTGCTTTCTTTTACTATGTTGGGGGTGGAACTACGGGTTGTTAAATTAGTACAATCTTTTAAAGGGATGTGAAGAGTGAGGGAAAATATCTACGGGCAAATAGATATTGGGGTGGAAGTATAAATAGTTTAACAAGGGAAGATTTTGATTTTAGTTGAAATCAAATTTTTTTCCTCTAATAATTAGTAAAGTAATATTCGTTTGTATTTAACCCCGGGTATTATCGAAGATTATTATCGATCTCCCATTTTAAAATTTACACGTCATTTCATGCTTGTGACATACACAGATATATAGTATCATTTTTTTAAATGGATAATGTGTATGGGATTTTGAACTGGTACAATATATATATATATATATGTGTGTGTGTGTGTGTGTGTGTTATGATATAATACTTTTTTGCAGTTCTAGGATCTGCTACTAGTTGATCAATTGTCCTATTTTTGTTCCCATTATGGTGATAAATCAATTGTTTTAATTAATATTATTTAAAATCACCTTCTAACTATAATTGTATTTAACCTCTTATGTATCTTCATTACTTTAATACTCTGTGATATAATCTCTTGCCTTAGGTTTGTTTTTTGTTTTAATTCCATTAACAAATTGACTATTTTTTAAATTTTAAATATCACCTGCAATTATAGTTTGTAGCCAATTATATATATATATATATATATATATATATATATATATATATATATATATATCTGCAATTATAGTTTGTAGCCAATTATATATATATATTAAAACTTAAAGTATTCATGGATTCATTCTGTTTGTAAATCTTTGTCAGTAGAGTATTACTTATTAATAGTCTGAGATAAAAAAGATTTACTCCATTAAGAACATACATATTGAGTTATATTAATTTAAAGTTTACATTTATTAAATTCTATTTAATTATTAAAACATGGTCATTAAAAGCTGCATTCATATTCCATCTTTCTATAATTAACTATTAATTTAATAAATATTTATGATATATTTTAATCTACTAGATATATTGAACTCTATATTTCCCATCAATGATGGCTGTAACTTTATAAATATAGAAATTTTAAAGAACATATGGATCCATTTTATTTTTGATTCTTTGTCAATAGATTGTTATTGGTTTATATCTAAGTAATTATTAATAGAAGTGAGGTTTGAAAGTTTAATAATGATTATTTTCAAAACACCTTATTCTTTTCTAATTAATGATGCTTAATCAAATTTTGAAAAATATAAAAATGTCAATCTGTTAAAGTTGTTTCAGCTTCTTTTGTTAATATTAAGCTATTAGTTCAATGGAAAGGTGAAATTCATTTTTTAATTGCATAGATTGTTTTAATAACAGGTTGAAATTTTATGGTTTATATACATTGGGCTGTTATCTCATCTTGTGATTATATATATAGAAATAAATGTTGATTTTTATCGTGTTTAATCCTAGAAAATGGAAATGATTGTTTTATTAATTAAATGTAAAGCAAACTAGTCCTTGGATCACTTAAAGAATAATGGTCAGATAAGAGAATGAAATTAAAAAATTGACCAATGGCAGCACCAAGCCACAGGATTGACCAAAAAAGAGATCTTAAGATCAGTGATGTCTTGTTCGATGGATCCAAAAATTTAATGATAAGGTCTAACCCTATAAAAAGAAAAAATAAGTTGTTGCAAAAAGCTGACTATTAATCTACATATAAACTGTAGCTATACTGCAGTCTCTATGATGTAGGAGTCTGCAATAGATTTAATTTCCTGTGATATACCAGCTGAGGCAGCCTCCAAACTAATGAGTACTGATTGGCAGCAAACAACGAACTGGTCTTCCCAGAAATATTAAATGGACTTTAGATCTCTCATTGACAAGATAGACTTCAGACCACTCATGGAAAGTATGACTCTTGTTTATTCAATATGAACTTTAACAAACTTTTAATTAGTTATATAAAGTATGAACTCTTATCTGACCTAAAAAGGAACATTCTAAATCAATTATTATTAATTTTTTTATGCATTATGTCTGCTAATCATTTCCATTTTTCATTTTATTTATTTTATCTATCAACTAAATTATTAAAATGTATTAAATTTTAAGTTGAGTGTAGATAGCTGCATAGATTCATTATGTTGATTATGTCTTAATATTTTTATATGTGAAAATATATATATATATATATA
>JAQFVV010009138.1:0-16728 GCA_028023455.1 Epiperipatus broadwayi | reverse complement strand
TTTAAAAATGACATAAAACATATTACCTTTCTCTTCTTTAACTTCCAGTTTAACTGCTTGGGACTAAGCTGCCATATTGAATTTTTTAAAATACTGGCCTGAGACCCAATTTTCACAATAAATTCAGTTTTAATTATGTTAGAGCAAAAACAATTACATTGCTAGAAACTAGAAAAACTAACGAAAACAATAAGCATAAAATAAATAGTGATAACTATATAAAAAATAAGTAAAAAAAGAAATTTTCATATCTGAAATAATTATTATTTTATTGTTTGTTCATAATTTGGAAATTAACATTAACTAAAATTCAAATTACATCTTCAGTGATAATTTCTTTCAATTCCTCACAAAATTATCTTTCTAAACATGTATAACATGTCTTACCTGAGATAATCCATAGCTTCACAATGTCCAAAAGAAGTTGGTTATGAATGTTTAATTTTTATCTTGTACCCCAATAGTTCCAAATGTCAAAGGCATCTATAAAGAAAAAGATTCATCCTAATAAAAGATACAAAAGAAATCATCATAGCAATTGGCTTCTTGTCTATCTAAAACTAGAAATTATAGACTACTGTCTATATCACTGATAAAATGAGTTTCATCTCTTCATTTTATTTTTTTTGTGTACATCAGTGATGTTTATTTTTTTTATGGACACCAGTGATGTTTATATTCTTTATGGACACCAGTGATGTTTATATTCTTTATGCACACAAGTGATGTTTATATTCTTTATGCACAGAAGTGATGCTATCTTGTTATATTTATTGTATCACATAGATATAATTTATTTGTATATAGTCCATTTGTTAGCTATCGACTTGAAAATAATGTTATGAAACATATAGAAAAACCAGAGTGACTCCAAGGCATGAATAAGAATAAACAAAAACATAAACAAGAATCAGAATTTGATTATATGCTTTTGTATGCGATCTTTGTATACATTTGATTATTAGTTTTATAACTCATTACTTGTAAATACAAACATATTATATAAACATAATTATAACAAATAAATTATTAAACTTTTTGAAAATCATTATTTTATAAAATAAGTTGATTAGAACTTTAGAAAATTATGATAGAACTTTAGAAAATTATGGTAGATATGAATTCTATATGAGTGTAAATAAATATATAACTACAAACTAACACACACTAATTACAAACTAAAATTAATAAAAAAGATACTTTTTTTCAAAAAATTAAAAAAAAAATTTAAATATTAAAAAAAAAAATGTATACTTACGAGTAATTATGTTGAAGCTCTATTGTAGGCTTTGTTTGTGAATAACATGTGAAAAATGTTGACTTACAGTTGCTAAACTATTTCTGCCTTTTATCGTTTCATGATAATTAAAAAAATATTAAAAAACAAAAAAAAATAAATACTTCAGTCGATTAAAACCGCTGCCAAAAATCCAAATTTCAACCGATTTTTTTTTAGGTAGACTTCATTAGAAAGCCACATCATTGAGCTATCAAATGGCCACATTTTGGTTGACATCATACTTATACATTTTACATCAGTAAAGAAAGAAAACAACATATCATTTGATGAGTGCCCACAGTGGTCATGGAGATAAGAAGTTAAACATAGTTGAATAAACTGAATAAGTAAAAAGCAAGTATTATTCTCAAGCATTTTGTTATTTGTTTAGATGCAACTAAATTAGGTTACATGTAAGAAGAAAATATTTTATCTTCTTGTAGCCACTCATTATCAGTTAAAAATAATAAAAGTTTTAGAAAATTAACACTTAAAAAAATAGCTAAAATAAGAAAAATTACTGTTTTCTTGAGGAGCAAACACACATAAGATATTGGTAGCAGATAAAAGGGTATACCCACATGTTGACAATGCTCATCTTTTATACCATCATTTTGACAGCCACCTTTCAAAATTTCTGACATATCAAAAAAAATTTAAACTACTATATGGAACTAAGTAATTAAGAAAATTATGTAAGATTGATCTACTTTCAATGATCATATGATAATTTAAACTTACATAAGTTGAATTTAACTTCTATAAACTATCTAATTAATAATAAAAAATAAGATAATAAAATAAATACCATTTATTATTTTAAATTATCACTTTTTTTAAATTTATCAGAAACTCTATTTATTTATTTATTCTAACACTTTTATGGTCAAATTAACCATCCATTTATTGTTGATTACTAAATAACTAAATTAACTATATTCATAATAACATTTTATTAAATATCATATGCATACCAATTCACACATATGCATGTATACAGGAAATTGCTTTACATCTTTTAAATTTAACCTATTTTAATAATTAACTTGCATATTTAATCAACTTTATATTACCTAAAATAAACTAATCACCTTTATTCAGATATTTTAAACTCTATCAAACAAAAATAATTCAACTAAATTATTAATCACTTTAAAATGAATTTTATCATAACACAAATAAGCTCATAATTCTCTTACACATTTTTAAACATAAAAATTAACTTTATTCAGTACTATATTATCTTTAATTCTGTTTACTTTTTACTCTCCATAAAATCCATAAACTAAGCATTAATTTTTAACTTGAAAGCATACTTATATTATATATTAGAGCTACATCTTTATAATAACTTTTAAATTCATTATACATTATATATTTTGTACTTATAATTATTTAATTAGAGTAAATTACATGAATGAAATAAAATTTAGATATCATAATTTACACATTTTAACTGCATAATAAATTTTATCATTTTATTTACTTTTAAAAAATTAGCATTAACTTATAAAGTTAAAATAGTCAATTAAGACAATGTGCAATAGCACAGGATCACAACTATCCTGCAGTTAAAAGGAAAAATAAATAAATAAATCATTAAAATTTTATATCCATTTAAATACTTATATGCAATGTTCTATTACATTATCAAAATGATATGCCTAGATCATCTTTAAATATGTTTTATTTAATCTTCAGATTTTAAGAACTGGGAAATTAAAATATCAATGGTCATTTTTAAATAAATGTAAAAACAATGGATCACATAGATTTAAAATGAATAATGAGAAAATTAATAATAAAAGTTTGTGTAATATAAACTTTAATAAAATGTAATCACTGGTGAGCAGGCCCTGTGCAGTTTGATGCTGTTGGTAGAGCATCCAACTTGGGATTGTAAGGTCCCAGGATTGATTATAGCACTCACAGTCCTGGTGCTTATACTTCTTATGAACTCCTGAGCAATATAGACATAAGTGTTTTTACTAAAGAGCAGAAATTTTATATCAATATTGTCTACATGGTAATAAAAAATGGTGCAATATTTTATCTTTTATAAAAAGACAACATTATGAACAAAACAGACCACACATACACAAATATATATTATATATATGTAATAAAAATGCATTAAAATGTCATTAATCATTTCAGAAATGAATAGAAAAATTTAGAGAAGTTGTCTCATGTTCAAAAAATTTAGGAATTGAGAGGGAGAAAAAAAGAAATGTATTTTTTTCACATCATGTCAGCAAGAGATATAAAAAGTTTATATATGCTAAAAATGTGTTCATTTTAGTTATTTCATTTTGGTATCCATTTTGTTTAATCAATGATAGTTTAGAAAATAAAAGAAAACTTCTATGCCATGAATAGTCTTTCTTAAGAAAACTTCTATGATATAAATTCACAGTATTTTACAATTACAATTAATAAAAAGTTTATTGAATTAAAAAATGTGAAGATTAAATAACATGAAATAAACTAAACAACAAAGTATAAAGAAGGATTATATTATAATTTTGTCTATTATTATAATAGCTAATTGTCAATAGAATTAGGAAAACTAAAACATGGAAGTTAAAAGCCACAGGATAATTTATTAGAATGTTTTAAAAATGTAGCTAAGTCTTATAAATTACCCATAGTTAAATATTTAGATCACAGATTGTGGACCAAGCTTGATAAAATTTATCATCTAAGGATATTGAAGTACCTATAGGTGCAAACTATAAAGTTTCACTGCATAAATACATATGAGTCAGAAATAATCATGAGATTTTGGAAAAATGTGGAAACTGTGTGCCATTTAAGCAAGCAAGTGGTGACCATCCAAATGATGGACAGAAAAGTGTTACACAAACACAAACTGATTGCAGAAAAATGAAAGTAGACAACAAATGCCACAGCTGTTTTCGAAAAAAGATAACAGCAGTGCAGTCCCAGATGACAATATGAAAGTAGAAACTGAAATCACTCCTTCTGCTGATGAGTTAATCAGTACTTTTGAACAAGAAAATGATACAGATCTGGAATAGGAAACCTTCCAACATTCAAAGAAGGGAAGAAAAATTCCCTCCCACCTTAGGGATTATGTTCGTATTCCCACTCACTGCAAGCTAGAGTAATCAATGGATGCCAGAAGGTTTGTGCATAAAATCCCTATCTACTGCCTACTCATCCAATATCCCCAGACTAGTTTCTGGCTTGTGGGCTTCATCAGTGAGGAGCCTTAGATCTGATAGCACTGCACCTAGATCTTAGGATCTAATGCAACCCTCCAACACCCACCTTTTAACTGTATTTAACTACAAAACTATGAGAATGAAATTGAAAAACACAATTAATATTTTCAATCCAAGCTCAATAGCTTATATAGTCATATGATCTGAACTCAATTTAGCAGCCATACATTTTGGTGTCTTTGGCTCTTTAACAACCATAGCCACCACTATTCTATTAGGCAGGGTTGGTGTTAAACCACTAAACATCACATGATCACTATCTCATACTAGCACATAATTGTTATTAAACAATTCAAAACAAAGCAAGACTCTCCATATAGTAGTGGCATCTTGTGCTAACAAGAGCAATCAATGGATGCTTATATGACTATATAAGCTATTGAGCTTGGATTAAAAATATTGGGTTTTCAATTTCATTCTCATAGTTTTGTAGTTAAATAGAGTTAAAAGGTGGGGTGCTGAAGGGTTGCATTAGATCCTAATATCTAGGTGCAGTGCTCTCAGATCCAAGGCTCCTCACTGATGAAGGCCACAAGCCAAAAACTAGTCTGGGAATATTGGATGAGTAGGCACTAGATAGGGATTTTATGCACAAGCCTTCTGGCATCCATTAATTGCTCTTGTTAGCACAAGATGGCACTACTATATGGAGAGTTTTGCTTTGTTTTGAATTGTTTAATCTTATAATATACCATCATTACAAACCCTCAGACAAATATTAGCAATTTATGTCTGGGATTTTTAGCAAACTACACCATTTGGTACCATTTCATTTATCATTTTATTGATATAGAATAGTTTGATTATTTTTTACTAATAAGTTCTAATAGTGTCTTCATATACAGTCTTATGTTTTCAAGTGGTAAGTCAAGTTTATATTTTATCCATATTTGATCATTTTTAATTTTATAATTAAGCTGTAAACACAGCATTTTATTTTAAGTTATATGATTTTGATATTTTATTACATAATTACTAAAAATATATTAAAATAAATTATTCTGCTTAATATTGTAGTAATGAAATTGATTGTTGTATTTGCAAATTACTTGTACTTTTGTTTTAAGATTTAGCACAGGAAAGGAGTTTTTATTTATAAATATTTTGAATGTAATGCTTCTGCTTTGTGAAGTAGTAAAGATTCTTATCCTGTTCTATAATTACTCAATAAAAATTATGAAATATTATTTTATATCAAAATGTGATGACTAAAACAGCTCTCTATTATGTATAAAAATAATAAATGTTATGCTAAGAGTATTATATTTACATATAATTATAATATGCTTTAAATGTATATAGGAGAAGTTAATAAAATTTCACAAATAACAATGTTTAGCTTAGCACTTTCAGAGTATATTTACTCCATATTCATAGCCATTATTATGTGTTAAATGTAAAAAATGCAAATTTATGCAAATCATTATCCTATCCATTTTTTTGATATTGTAAAGCAGGCATCCTTTCCATTGATGGCATATGGATCATTCGCAACGAAATACGCTTCTTGTTTTAAATTTTTCTTTGAAAACATTTGGTATCTTATGTTCATATTATTAAAAATAATAAAAATAATAATAAATGATAATTAAAAATCTGGGTACTAATGCAACTTTAACAAAAAAACTAATTAAATTAGGACAAAAGAAGTATTCAATTTAAAACCATTGTAATGATCAGCAGTTATTTTAATGTGATGTTACATGGCTATTGCATATTCCATGTGAAGTAGTTTGCTAATGTTTTTACAGCTTGGGTAAATATAGGAAATGGTGATCATGTGACATTTTAGAGATCTATTGTATTTATGCGTTTGTCAGTGATACATTATTTGATCAATTAATTACAGAAAAATCCTACTAAAGATTACGAAAATATAATATATATGAACTGTAACTAAAATATATATATATATATAGTGGTAATATATATAGTGACTTTTGCCTGTTTTAACAACAGTTATACACAAGCATAAGAGGTGGTGGTCATGTGATGAACTGTAACATCTATTTTTGTAAATACCAACAACAAAAAAATCATATAAAACTGCTAATATAAATATATATTAATCATAAATAAAAAGTCTTTTTCAGCACATGGTTTAGTGCTCTTTTCAAATGTTAATAATCTATTATTGCATTAATGAATTATTACATATACAACACCATCTAGTGTTCCATAATAGAAGTAAAACAACAACAATAACAAAAATAAAACATTAATAAAATAGAACAAGACTTTCTTATATAGAGCCAATATAACTTCAAAAAAATTTGACTATATAACATAACAATATATAAAACTATATATATATTATATAACTTTATATATATATAGTCTTACATAATTTTACATTCATTTCCAATTGATCAGTTATTAACTAAATTTACTGAAGTTTTGTAAATATTCATACAATTATTTACTTTATGTTCAATGTAATATTTTTATATATTTGTCTTCTCTTTGGATTTTTAATATAATTTAAAGCTTTGATATTTTTATACCATCTATTTTATGTCTATATGTTAAATAATGAATGTATAAAGCAGATTCATTATCTTCTCTATTAATTGCATTGCTACATTTTTTGGATATCTCTAACTGTTTCCCTGTATACCCGTAGTAAATCACATTGTAAAAAAATCCCAGTTAATTTTATGTACTTTACCTTTTTTATGTTTTATATCATCTCTTCATTTATAATTACCTATTTATTCAGACTTTTGCTATTTGATCATTCAATATTTATATTTTTATTAATATTTTTTTTTGTTTTTTATCAATGTGTTATAAATTTTAAGATAATATGAAAGCTTGATTCATTTTTTTGAACTATAGCTATTATCATTATTGCAATTGTTTTGCATAGACATGTTATCACTTAACACAGACTTCTTAGAATTAAAAGGGTCAAAAAGGCTTTTTATATATGTATAAATAAATATACTTATAACTGTTTTATATGTTTTTTGCTGTAATTTATATGAAGTAACAGCATATTGGAATTCAGTATTACCATTTTTGATGATTTTGTAAATAAATATCTTTTGAAAAATAATATAAATAATCATCATTATATTGATTTTAAGATTTCCAACATAAGATAAATTTGAATGAGTACCATTGAGGGATATCATACAAAGGTCAACTAAGATTGGACTTATTAAAATAGATTACATGTCTTGACATTCACGTGTTATGTTATTTATTGAAATTTAGTGTACTTTTAATTAACCTTAGATAACTGTGAAAGTAATTTGTTGAAAATATATAAATATCAACAAAACATCTTAAACATTAAGTAAAATAATCTAAATAAATATATCTTTTTTTATCTTTGTTATAATTGCTTTTATTAATAATTATTTCTCCATCTCATAGCCTACTTTGTTTTCTGATTCACTCGCATATTCATAGAAGTTTAATAATAATAA
This sequence comes from Epiperipatus broadwayi, assembly GCA_028023455.1. Classification (NCBI taxonomy): domain Eukaryota; kingdom Metazoa; phylum Onychophora; class Udeonychophora; order Euonychophora; family Peripatidae; genus Epiperipatus; species Epiperipatus broadwayi. The sequence continues at coordinate 8,767 of JAQFVV010009138.1, read as the reverse complement.
TATGATGATGATGACATTTGACCACATTCATCAATAATCCCAATAAATCAATGCCTGTAACAACAATATTGCATCACTGAACATCTTTGTTGTCACCTGGCCATTAGTGAAACAACCATATAATCTATAAAGTCATTTTCCAACAATATACCACACTGAATAACACTCATTGTACCATCTATTACCCTCAACATAGCTCATCTTCACTAACTGCCTTCAGCATCATCTGCCACAGACTACAAAATTTATTCCCCATCTATCACTCTCCACTAGTTGTCCACCATACCTAATTCTACTCTGAATGAATTTTGTTCTCTATTTAGCACCCATAACTTCTTTCATATCACATGGATAATCAATTACCTTCCTATTATACTCCAAGTTTAATAATTACAAGAACACTAATCAAGATTAATTTAGTGACTGTAAATCATTTTTAATGTGATATCAGATTTTACATTATTAGGCCATTTTTATCTATTTATGAAGTTAATATTTTATATTGACCTGTTTTTTAAGAGTTTAATGATTAAACTTGATATCCATCTCTGTATTCCAAACCAGTAGCAGTGTTTGTGAAGAATATACCTTGGAACCTGATTAATGTAACCCTTAGAATCAACACATAATCTATAATTCTTGCAATCAAGGTTATGTAACTCTATGTAACCCAAAGGATTAATACAAATTATTGTTGAAACATAATAATAGTAATAACAACAAGAATGATAATTGTAATATATTTATTAAATAATATATATAAAACAAAATAGAATAACTCCAAACAAGAAAGACTTGGCAAAGAGTGATTCATAAAAGGCATTATATTCCAAAATAATTATTAAAAAATTGATAAGACTATATATACATTAATCTTATGCAAAACATCACATGATCACCACCACTGTATGGAGAGTTTTGCCTTTTTTAACATAGGCAAAACACACAGTGAATAACTTTACAATGATTAATACAAACAATAAATTATAAATGTAGATAATAGCTATAAAAATTAATTACACAAGAAGGACGAAGCAATGAATATATATATATACATTAATCATGTGTAATTCATATAAATGTTAATCCAATAATAAATATAGTTATATTTAATACAATAACCAAAGTTTCAAACATTTTTTTAAATACATAAAATGATATATAGTCAACATCGATTGAATAGTCAGCAGCAAAAGAATTGAATAAGGGGACACCATTATAACTACTTTGCCTATAGTTCCTTTCAAGTTAAAATCTGGTACTATCAATTAAAAGGTTTTAGTTAAACAAGTGTTTACAATCAATGGTTTGTGATATAAAAATGAATAATGACAATATATACCAATAATTTATACTTATAAGGCTTACATAGATAATACACAAGAATTATTATAAATATCATGCACAGAGTTCAATTTAAACCTATCAATAATAAGACAATGTTTTAGATGGTACTATATTCCTAACTTTGTCAGATGTTTTGGTTTGACCAGTGGGGGTATTAATATAAGAATCAAACTGATAACCTTTGGATTTAAGATGATGTTTCATAACAAACTAGTTTATTAATGTAGTATTCATTGATAAAAATCATTAATTATGTTCTCATTCGAACACTGATACCGATCAGAGTATAAATGAAAATAATATTGGTTATAAATTATTACTAACATTTGAATATTACTTTTAGACAAACGTACTTTTTAAATCTTATATAAAAAAATAAACTCACAATTTTCATCTTTTATATGATTGCAAAAACATGCACAGACTACAATACAATCAATATATTTATCATCGAAAGTACTAATTTTAAGTATAACTAATTGTTATTCTAAAGTAATCACTAATATTATAGTTTTATGATTTGCAGGTATTTAAGTCTAATATTCATTCATTCATCTATTAAAACAATTTATTTTATACTTCACATAAACAAATATCATGCTTATTGAAATATATATAACGTGCATTTATATTTAAAATGATAGAAATATTATTCTTTCTAATTCGTTTGTGATTTTAGATTTAAAAGAAATTTTATTGACATCACAGAGAATACGAGGATTACATAATAATTGATAAATTATTTATACAATCAAATAAAAACATTTTTGAGAAATATAGTTATTACAAAACAATTATATATATGAGAGAAGAAATAAATATAAATATATAATAATCAATCTACGAAACACTTTATTACTTTTACAAAGCTTCATTATCCACCGTTTCCTTCAGTTTACAGTTTCGATTACCCAAGCAATCTTCTTCAGAACCTTTATACCTCCTAATGTCACTGTTACATACATATATGCATTGGTTATATATTTGAAAATTAAATAATTTTTACAAATATATAACAAGTATATTTTAAAAAATCAGTTAATGAATCATGAGTCCTTGTTATTATAATGATAGTAGTAATGAGAATCCACTCCAAGTGGCTGTGTATATATAATTTACTGGAAGACTCCTTCACCATTAATTGTAAAGAATCATGTTTTGCTATATCCAAAAGATAGGCTAATTGATTCATTTGCATAAAGTTTGCATAATGTACATATATAATGATTCCAATGAAAGAGTTATAACAGGCTATGCTTATGAGAAATACACTTTCTCGAAAGCGCTTAGCCATTTTAATTTGTTGATTACAATTAATTTGTTAATTTATACAGCTTTACATTTCATGTGTGTTAGCACAACTTTATTATTACTATAGTAAATGGAGAGATTTGAAGGTAGGATTTTTTAGTCCAAATTCATCCTCCACTCCATCTCACACATGACCATACACATATGAAAAAGATAAAATGATTTCCAATGTAAGTATTTCATGCTGAACCAATGCTTATCAATTGGGACAAATCATAATCTCCCATATATATATAATTAGTGCTCAGCTTATATTAAGATAGCAATTCCTTGGACAGTTTTCAAACTTTTCACCCCTCCAACAATTCAATCATTCATCAGTACTGTATGTACATATATATATATATTCTTTGAAACTATTATTGCTATGATTATGATCACCAGTTTGCTGATAGCATGCTTAGCATACTATGTCAATAGGAATTAGCATATTATGTTAAAACCAATAAATAAGCTTTTCTTAGCATACACAAAGTATGAGTTTATTATTGAATATTCAGTAATGCTAAACTAGATGGGAATTTTATGCACAACCCTTCTGGCATCCATTGATTACTCTGGTTGGCACAGGGTGGCACTACTATATGGAGAGTTTTGCCTGTTTAATAAGTTATGTGCTAGCATAAGAGATGGTGATCATGTGATGTTTAGTGGTTTAAAACTAGGTTTCTGATTTGATTTTATTAAATTTATTTAAAAATAGGGATTGAAGTTTTTGAGATAATAGATTAAAAATAAAACAATATTTCAGAAAGCAGATAGTGAAAATATAGAAAGTTATTAATGTTATAGCCTTTACTGCTGTTATTAATAAATATATTTAAAAAGAAACCTGGAAATAAGTGATGATAGATATTAAGTTATCATAGGATTATAAAATACAAATTAAGAAGCATGTGAAGTGCTTGATAGAGAAGCTATAATGATTCAACCAATTATTGTATGCTAAGCACTTTCGAGGCGATTTGCCTCATATTCATAGCGGTTATGCGAGAAGCAGAATGAAGAAATAAGACAGGGAAATAAAAGCGATATGCAAAGCGTATGCAAATATAGAAAGATCACTTTAAATTCATACATGTTGGTTTCCAAAACTATATTCTCTTTCTCTCTTGTGTTATAAACTAATAGAATCAGTATTTCCACCAAATATTCTTTTACAAAAGAAGTTATTAATAAGTGATTTGTTTTTATTAGTGCATCTCTCAGGCAAGGTAGGGGCACGTTTCTATTTACTTTTAATACTCTGTAAATGGGTGTACAATCATTGTGCAATAATATACATTATGTTTGATTTCCTTTAACTCAGTCCTATCACATCTATCCTTCAGTCAGAAGTCAGACCAACCTCCCACACTATGGGCTGATTGATAGTTGTGATAGGATTGAGCTAAAGATGAGTAATGCACTGATAAAATCAAAATCTTACAATAGAAGTTATTAGTAGATAGAGATTTTAAAATTATTTTAATTAATAAATCCAAATATTTTAGTTCCAAATACGAATGCTCTTGGTAAAAGTGAAAATGGATTCGGATATATTCTTAAAAAATTTAATGGCATTTTGCTAAAAAAAAAAAAAATGTCACAGTGTTTTCAGTAATGAGCAATAAAATACATGAGAAATCTGGTTCCTTATTATATTAATTAAGAAGCAACTTTATTATATCCCCAAATTTTATTGTAAGAAACATATACAATCAAAATGTTGTTTTGTTTACATATTTAATTGTACACTGATAAAAAATTACATTTAATTTTTATTTAGTAATAATAGAACATTTTATAACATTCCCAAAAGAGGATTAATAATAATGTTTCTATTCTTCTGGTTTTTTGTGTGCATAGTTGTCATTGACAGAACAATGTTTCTATCGAACAAGCTCAAATATATTCATCTGGGTTGAATGAATATTGTGGTGTACTATGCATTGTAATAAATAATATCCTGCAACATCTTCAATATATAATCAATTTTTTATCAAATTATTTTTCTGATACCTCACTGACACAGCATAATTACATAATATAAACATGGAATATGTAAATAAATTATCTAACTAAGTCAATAAAACCAATTTCTCAAGGCTTTAATAGATTTATAAATATAAATGTTAACAATCAACCCTTAAATTATCAATAATCTCAACTTGGAGTCAAGGCAACCATCATCTTTATTGTTAAAGGAGGTTGCCTTGACTACAGGTTGAGATTGTTGATAGCTTAAAAGTTGATTGTTATCATTTACATTTGTGGGTTGCCTTGACTACAGGTTGAGATTGTTGATAGCTTAAGAGTTGATTGTTATCAAAATAAATAAAAATAAACTCTTTCACCTTAGATTCTTTATTAAAAGTGGTCAAAATACTTTTAAAAAATAATTATAACATACACCAAATCTTTTAAAAACTTGTTTTTTATTTTTTTTGCCACCAAAATGAAATATATATTAAAATAGATTTTCAACGTTTTGACTATTTCTTTATTTTTTTCTATAGTCTTTTTCAAGAAACTAAAAATATATAAAAAGGAGAAAAAAAAATCCATAAAAATTTTTAAAACAAACAAAAATAAAAATCCTGTCACATATACATTATAACGAACCGCTTCGCCCGCTGAAGGGTCGTATTAATAAATTCATAGGATTGGCTCTAGTTAACTTAAGATTTAACCTTATAGATATATGAATTCATTTTTTCTCTGCATGATTCCCGGGCATATTTATGGATAGCGTGTTTGCTTCCAAGCGCCAAACCTATTCACGATGAGCAAATAAGAATTACACCGCGGGACTTTATAAATGCAGAATAACCCCGATAGCGACTCAATAAATATTTGCTGTCGTTTTACCTTCGTGGTAAATAAGAAAAGGGGTGGGGTTCATTAGCCTAGCTCATCTCAGGGAGTGGTGGTCAATAGACCGTGGACGGGAATTAGGGATTCCGACACTACTGTCTTTAATTGGAAGTGGATTAATATCCTTAATCAATTGTATATTTAATAACTAAACCGATTTAAAAATCCAATCTTATCGATTAGTTTTCCCTGCGCAGAGTGAAGTTCTCGTCTAATTTCGGAGGAGTGCGCTCGCTACCCTATACTAAAGTTCTATAAGCTGGTTATTCAAGGTAGAGCATACGTTTTATTTTAATTATGACATTTTTAGCCCCCTAACTATGAATTTGATTGACATAATATAAATACAAAGCGTAAAGAAAAATATTCCAAAGATATTTTTAATGTAAAACAATTTATTATACAACAAAAAGAAAATATTAAAATTCATTTAGTTGACCCACCCCCCCATTATTTACAACTCGTGTTTCATTGAATGTTATAGCATACGCATACATGTACGGATTAAGTAAATTATTCTTTGGATTTTGATATGCCCCACAAGACACATCAATATTGTTCGTCTATTAAACTGCCTCCACGGACTTTGTAGTTGGTACGTTTTATTAAAACAGATTTTAATCATAGAACATTAAATTATTCCAAAGTTCCAATGGATGACACAATCCGTTTAACACTCGGATTGTGTGGTAATAGCAATTCAATAGGCAATTGATAAAGTTCACGTTACCTCAATATTCCAAAAGCATGGGTTACGATGATAAAGGCTCTATAGCTGGATGATCTCGTGGTTCATTTCTCCGTAGCGATCACTACTCTTTGCCGTCGATGACCGGAATTCGGCGTTCTTTGATTTTCTTCCTTGCAGCACCTTCTGGACTGTGGGGCAGGCCTTCATCGCCTGTCAAGTTGAGGTTTTTACCCCACTCGATGCATGATACACTTTTATTCTCTTTACTTTCTGGACCCGTGCAAGAAGACTCTTATCCCCTCTCTATTTTCTTTTATATCCATTTTCTTCTCGTCCTTTCTCATCCATTTTCGGGATCCCCTCCGGCGAAATCCTTGGTTGCGTCATTGCGATCGCCATCGCATCAAAATACATTCGCATTTCAGACGGATCTCGCTTTGTTCCAATTTGCTATCCACTCGAAATACACTAATCACGCACATATATACATTCGCATGCCACAAACACCCCAACGAAACACGAGTTCTACGATGTTTATTTTTTTTTCTTTCTTTTATAGTCTAACAACTACCTCTAAATAAATATATGAATAATATACGGTTAATATCAAAATATTCCCATCACCATTAAATATTAATATTTCCGATTATTAGTAACTTTATTAGCTAATAGTATTAGTGATATATATATACCCATTTCTCTTGTAACTTTAGGCGGACCCTTGCCCTCCTCAGTCCGCACCTTGTTACAACATACTATTTTGGAAAATATATTCTTTACTTACTATGATTTCTTTTCCCAACAGCTTCCAACTTTACATTTTGCCTAAATAAACATTTTATTGTTACAAAATATAGTTTTTTATTATCTTATCTTCAATTAACACATTTTTACATTCCTTTCTTGTTAAAAACAAAAACATTCTATTAAATTTCACAAAATATTTTTTTTTCTCTTCTCTTTTCCTTTACATTATAATATTCTATTCAGAACAGGATTTAACATCTTTATGTTTATTGTATAAAATGTATGGATTGTTTAAAATATAATGGTAAAGATATATCTTATGTGGGTAATACAAAGAATTTTTTAAAAACTAGATTAAAACAACATTTGTCAAATAGAAATTCAGCAATATATTTACATAAAGAAAAATTTGGTCATGTCAATTTTAAGATTACCCCTTTAGAATGTATAATTAAACAAAAAGAAAGATTTGAAAAGGAACGTTTATACATAAAGATGTTAAATCCTGTTCTGAATAGAATATTATAATGTAAAGGAAAAGAGAAGAGAAAATATATATATATTTTGTGAAATTTAATAGAATGTTTTTGTTTTTAACAAGAAAGGAATGTAAAAATGTGTTAATTGAAGATAAGATAATAAAAAACTATATTTTGTAACAATAAAATGTTTATTTAGGCAAAATGTAAAGTTGGAAGCTGTTGGGAAAAGAAATCATAGTAAGTAAAGAATATATTTTCCAAAATAATATGTATATGTGACAGGATTTTTATTTTTGTTTGTTTTAAAAAATTTTATGGATTTTTTTTTTCTCCTTTTTATATATTTTTAGTTCCTTGAAAAAGACTATAGAAAAAAATAAAGAAATAGTCGAAACATTGGAAATCTATTTTAATATATATTTCATTTTGGTGGCAAAAAAAAGAAAAAACAAGTTTTTAAAAGATTTGGTGTATGTTATAATTATTTTTTGATTGTTATCATTTACATTGGTGGGTTGCCTTGACTACAGGTTGAGATTGTTGATAGCTTAAGAGTTGATTGTTATTATTTACATTTGTGGGTTGCCTTAACTACAGGTTGAGATTGTTGATAGCTTAAGAGTTGATTGTTATTGTTTACATTTGTGAGTTGCCTTGACTACAGGTTGAGATTGTTGATAGCTTAAGAGTTGATTGTTATCATTTACATTTGTGGGTTGCCTTGACTATAGGTTGAGATTGTTGATAGCTTAAGAGTTGATTGTTATTTACATTTGTGGGTTGCCTTGACTACAGGTTGAGATTGTTGATAGCTTAAGAGTTGATTGTTATCATTTACATTTGTGTGTTGCCTTGACTACAGGTTGAGATTGTTGACAGCTTAAGAATTGATTGTTATCATTTATATTTGTGGGTTGCCTTGACTACAGGTTAAGATTGTTGATAGCTTAAGAGTTGATTGTTATCATTTACATTTGTGGGTTGCCTTGACTACAGGTTGAGATTGTTGATAGCTTAAGAGTTGATTGTTATCATTTACATTTGTGGGTTGCCTTGACTACAGGTTGAGATTGTTGATAGCTTAAGAGTTGATTGTTATCATTTACATTTGTGGATTGCCTTGACTACAGGTTGAGATTGTTGATAGCTTAAGAGTTGATTGTTATCATTTACATTTGTGGGTTGCCTTGACTATAGGTTGAGATTGTTGATAGCTTAACAGTTGATTGTTATCATTTACATTTGTGGGTTGCCTTGACTACAGGTTGAGATTGTTGATAGCTTAATAGTTGATTGTTATCATTTACATTTGTGGGTTGCCTTGACTACAATT
>JAQFVV010009137.1:0-16735 GCA_028023455.1 Epiperipatus broadwayi | reverse complement strand
TATGATAAACAAAAATGCAAGTTAAAAAACTTGCTAACGCTTGTATTTATGTCCACAGATGGCGTCCTACCAAGACTGCCAATCAAGCGTATGTTTTGTTTACATAAACGTCAGAGTAGTTAGTATTCACTATCTCTAACTATAATTCCACTTTCAGATCATGATTTCAAGCTATTTGCTATCGTCAGTGAAAGACAGGAATAAAGAAACTAGATCTGAATACAAACTCTGAGCGTTTATGAAACAATTTCTATTCAGCTTGCAAGCGTGAATTTTTTAGACACGTAATGTCTTCAAACTCAGCATAGCAAACCAGATAGCTACATGGGTCTGATCTCAGTTCAGCATCACCACATAGTAGAAGCCTCTGCAATCTATATCATTGCAAGAAAGACCTCAAAGGTACATTTATGATAAACAAAAATGCAAGTTAAAAAACTTGCTAACGCTTGTATTTATGTCCACAGATGGCGTCCTACCAAGACTGCCAATCAAGCGTATGTTTTGTTTACATAAACGTCAGAGTAGTTAGTATTCACTATCTCTAACTATAATTCCACTTTCAGATCATGATTTCAAGCTATTTGCTATCGTCAGTGAAAGACAGGAATAAAGAAACTAGATCTGAATACAAACTCTGAGCGTTTATGAAACAATTTCTATTCAGCTTGCAAGCGTGAATTTTTTAGACACGTAATGTCTTCAAACTCAGCATAGCAAACCAGATAGCTACATGGGTCTGATCTCAGTTCAGCATCACCACATAGTAGAAGCCTCTGCAATCTATATCATTGCAAGAAAGACCTCAAAGGTACATTTATGATAAACAAAAATGCAAGTTAAAAAACTTGCTAACGCTTGTATTTATGTCCACAGATGGCGTCCTACCAAGACTGCCAATCAAGCGTATGTTTTGTTTACATAAACGTCAGAGTAGTTAGTATTCACTATCTCTAACTATAATTCCACTTTCAGATCATGATTTCAAGCTATTTGCTATCGTCAGTGAAAGACAGGAATAAAGAAACTAGATCTGAATACAAACTCTGAGCGTTTATGAAACAATTTCTATTCAGCTTGCAAGCGTGAATTTTTTAGACACGTAATGTCTTCAAACTCAGCATAGCAAACCAGATAGCTACATGGGTCTGATCTCAGTTCAGCATCACCACATAGTAGAAGCCTCTGCAATCTATATCATTGCAAGAAAGACCTCAAAGGTACATTTATGATAAACAAAAATGCAAGTTAAAAAACTTGCTAACGCTTGTATTTATGTCCACAGATGGCGTCCTACCAAGACTGCCAATCAAGCGTATGTTTTGTTTACATAAACGTCAGAGTAGTTAGTATTCACTATCTCTAACTATAATTCCACTTTCAGATCATGATTTCAAGCTATTTGCTATCGTCAGTGAAAGACAGGAATAAAGAAACTAGATCTGAATACAAACTCTGAGCGTTTATGAAACAATTTCTATTCAGCTTGCAAGCGTGAATTTTTTAGACACGTAATGTCTTCAAACTCAGCATAGCAAACCAGATAGCTACATGGGTCTGATCTCAGTTCAGCATCACCACATAGTAGAAGCCTCTGCAATCTATATCATTGCAAGAAAGACCTCAAAGGTACATTTATGATAAACAAAAATGCAAGTTAAAAAACTTGCTAACGCTTGTATTTATGTCCACAGATGGCGTCCTACCAAGACTGCCAATCAAGCGTATGTTTTGTTTACATAAACGTCAGAGTAGTTAGTATTCACTATCTCTAACTATAATTCCACTTTCAGATCATGATTTCAAGCTATTTGCTATCGTCAGTGAAAGACAGGAATAAAGAAACTAGATCTGAATACAAACTCTGAGCGTTTATGAAACAATTTCTATTCAGCTTGCAAGCGTGAATTTTTTAGACACGTAATGTCTTCAAACTCAGCATAGCAAACCAGATAGCTACATGGGTCTGATCTCAGTTCAGCATCACCACATAGTAGAAGCCTCTGCAATCTATATCATTGCAAGAAAGACCTCAAAGGTACATTTATGATAAACAAAAATGCAAGTTAAAAAACTTGCTAACGCTTGTATTTATGTCCACAGATGGCGTCCTACCAAGACTGCCAATCAAGCGTATGTTTTGTTTACATAAACGTCAGAGTAGTTAGTATTCACTATCTCTAACTATAATTCCACTTTCAGATCATGATTTCAAGCTATTTGCTATCGTCAGTGAAAGACAGGAATAAAGAAACTAGATCTGAATACAAACTCTGAGCGTTTATGAAACAATTTCTATTCAGCTTGCAAGCGTGAATTTTTTAGACACGTAATGTCTTCAAACTCAGCATAGCAAACCAGATAGCTACATGGGTCTGATCTCAGTTCAGCATCACCACATAGTAGAAGCCTCTGCAATCTATATCATTGCAAGAAAGACCTCAAAGGTACATTTATGATAAACAAAAATGCAAGTTAAAAAACTTGCTAACGCTTGTATTTATGTCCACAGATGGCGTCCTACCAAGACTGCCAATCAAGCGTATGTTTTGTTTACATAAACGTCAGAGTAGTTAGTATTCACTATCTCTAACTATAATTCCACTTTCAGATCATGATTTCAAGCTATTTGCTATCGTCAGTGAAAGACAGGAATAAAGAAACTAGATCTGAATACAAACTCTGAGCGTTTATGAAACAATTTCTATTCAGCTTGCAAGCGTGAATTTTTTAGACACGTAATGTCTTCAAACTCAGCATAGCAAACCAGATAGCTACATGGGTCTGATCTCAGTTCAGCATCACCACATAGTAGAAGCCTCTGCAATCTATATCATTGCAAGAAAGACCTCAAAGGTACATTTATGATAAACAAAAATGCAAGTTAAAAAACTTGCTAACGCTTGTATTTATGTCCACAGATGGCGTCCTACCAAGACTGCCAATCAAGCGTATGTTTTGTTTACATAAACGTCAGAGTAGTTAGTATTCACTATCTCTAACTATAATTCCACTTTCAGATCATGATTTCAAGCTATTTGCTATCGTCAGTGAAAGACAGGAATAAAGAAACTAGATCTGAATACAAACTCTGAGCGTTTATGAAACAATTTCTATTCAGCTTGCAAGCGTGAATTTTTTAGACACGTAATGTCTTCAAACTCAGCATAGCAAACCAGATAGCTACATGGGTCTGATCTCAGTTCAGCATCACCACATAGTAGAAGCCTCTGCAATCTATATCATTGCAAGAAAGACCTCAAAGGTACATTTATGATAAACAAAAATGCAAGTTAAAAAACTTGCTAACGCTTGTATTTATGTCCACAGATGGCGTCCTACCAAGACTGCCAATCAAGCGTATGTTTTGTTTACATAAACGTCAGAGTAGTTAGTATTCACTATCTCTAACTATAATTCCACTTTCAGATCATGATTTCAAGCTATTTGCTATCGTCAGTGAAAGACAGGAATAAAGAAACTAGATCTGAATACAAACTCTGAGCGTTTATGAAACAATTTCTATTCAGCTTGCAAGCGTGAATTTTTTAGACACGTAATGTCTTCAAACTCAGCATAGCAAACCAGATAGCTACATGGGTCTGATCTCAGTTCAGCATCACCACATAGTAGAAGCCTCTGCAATCTATATCATTGCAAGAAAGACCTCAAAGGTACATTTATGATAAACAAAAATGCAAGTTAAAAAACTTGCTAACGCTTGTATTTATGTCCACAGATGGCGTCCTACCAAGACTGCCAATCAAGCGTATGTTTTGTTTACATAAACGTCAGAGTAGTTAGTATTCACTATCTCTAACTATAATTCCACTTTCAGATCATGATTTCAAGCTATTTGCTATCGTCAGTGAAAGACAGGAATAAAGAAACTAGATCTGAATACAAACTCTGAGCGTTTATGAAACAATTTCTATTCAGCTTGCAAGCGTGAATTTTTTAGACACGTAATGTCTTCAAACTCAGCATAGCAAACCAGATAGCTACATGGGTCTGATCTCAGTTCAGCATCACCACATAGTAGAAGCCTCTGCAATCTATATCATTGCAAGAAAGACCTCAAAGGTACATTTATGATAAACAAAAATGCAAGTTAAAAAACTTGCTAACGCTTGTATTTATGTCCACAGATGGCGTCCTACCAAGACTGCCAATCAAGCGTATGTTTTGTTTACATAAACGTCAGAGTAGTTAGTATTCACTATCTCTAACTATAATTCCACTTTCAGATCATGATTTCAAGCTATTTGCTATCGTCAGTGAAAGACAGGAATAAAGAAACTAGATCTGAATACAAACTCTGAGCGTTTATGAAACAATTTCTATTCAGCTTGCAAGCGTGAATTTTTTAGACACGTAATGTCTTCAAACTCAGCATAGCAAACCAGATAGCTACATGGGTCTGATCTCAGTTCAGCATCACCACATAGTAGAAGCCTCTGCAATCTATATCATTGCAAGAAAGACCTCAAAGGTACATTTATGATAAACAAAAATGCAAGTTAAAAAACTTGCTAACGCTTGTATTTATGTCCACAGATGGCGTCCTACCAAGACTGCCAATCAAGCGTATGTTTTGTTTACATAAACGTCAGAGTAGTTAGTATTCACTATCTCTAACTATAATTCCACTTTCAGATCATGATTTCAAGCTATTTGCTATCGTCAGTGAAAGACAGGAATAAAGAAACTAGATCTGAATACAAACTCTGAGCGTTTATGAAACAATTTCTATTCAGCTTGCAAGCGTGAATTTTTTAGACACGTAATGTCTTCAAACTCAGCATAGCAAACCAGATAGCTACATGGGTCTGATCTCAGTTCAGCATCACCACATAGTAGAAGCCTCTGCAATCTATATCATTGCAAGAAAGACCTCAAAGGTACATTTATGATAAACAAAAATGCAAGTTAAAAAACTTGCTAACGCTTGTATTTATGTCCACAGATGGCGTCCTACCAAGACTGCCAATCAAGCGTATGTTTTGTTTACATAAACGTCAGAGTAGTTAGTATTCACTATCTCTAACTATAATTCCACTTTCAGATCATGATTTCAAGCTATTTGCTATCGTCAGTGAAAGACAGGAATAAAGAAACTAGATCTGAATACAAACTCTGAGCGTTTATGAAACAATTTCTATTCAGCTTGCAAGCGTGAATTTTTTAGACACGTAATGTCTTCAAACTCAGCATAGCAAACCAGATAGCTACATGGGTCTGATCTCAGTTCAGCATCACCACATAGTAGAAGCCTCTGCAATCTATATCATTGCAAGAAAGACCTCAAAGGTACATTTATGATAAACAAAAATGCAAGTTAAAAAACTTGCTAACGCTTGTATTTATGTCCACAGATGGCGTCCTACCAAGACTGCCAATCAAGCGTATGTTTTGTTTACATAAACGTCAGAGTAGTTAGTATTCACTATCTCTAACTATAATTCCACTTTCAGATCATGATTTCAAGCTATTTGCTATCGTCAGTGAAAGACAGGAATAAAGAAACTAGATCTGAATACAAACTCTGAGCGTTTATGAAACAATTTCTATTCAGCTTGCAAGCGTGAATTTTTTAGACACGTAATGTCTTCAAACTCAGCATAGCAAACCAGATAGCTACATGGGTCTGATCTCAGTTCAGCATCACCACATAGTAGAAGCCTCTGCAATCTATATCATTGCAAGAAAGACCTCAAAGGTACATTTATGATAAACAAAAATGCAAGTTAAAAAACTTGCTAACGCTTGTATTTATGTCCACAGATGGCGTCCTACCAAGACTGCCAATCAAGCGTATGTTTTGTTTACATAAACGTCAGAGTAGTTAGTATTCACTATCTCTAACTATAATTCCACTTTCAGATCATGATTTCAAGCTATTTGCTATCGTCAGTGAAAGACAGGAATAAAGAAACTAGATCTGAATACAAACTCTGAGCGTTTATGAAACAATTTCTATTCAGCTTGCAAGCGTGAATTTTTTAGACACGTAATGTCTTCAAACTCAGCATAGCAAACCAGATAGCTACATGGGTCTGATCTCAGTTCAGCATCACCACATAGTAGAAGCCTCTGCAATCTATATCATTGCAAGAAAGACCTCAAAGGTACATTTATGATAAACAAAAATGCAAGTTAAAAAACTTGCTAACGCTTGTATTTATGTCCACAGATGGCGTCCTACCAAGACTGCCAATCAAGCGTATGTTTTGTTTACATAAACGTCAGAGTAGTTAGTATTCACTATCTCTAACTATAATTCCACTTTCAGATCATGATTTCAAGCTATTTGCTATCGTCAGTGAAAGACAGGAATAAAGAAACTAGATCTGAATACAAACTCTGAGCGTTTATGAAACAATTTCTATTCAGCTTGCAAGCGTGAATTTTTTAGACACGTAATGTCTTCAAACTCAGCATAGCAAACCAGATAGCTACATGGGTCTGATCTCAGTTCAGCATCACCACATAGTAGAAGCCTCTGCAATCTATATCATTGCAAGAAAGACCTCAAAGGTACATTTATGATAAACAAAAATGCAAGTTAAAAAACTTGCTAACGCTTGTATTTATGTCCACAGATGGCGTCCTACCAAGACTGCCAATCAAGCGTATGTTTTGTTTACATAAACGTCAGAGTAGTTAGTATTCACTATCTCTAACTATAATTCCACTTTCAGATCATGATTTCAAGCTATTTGCTATCGTCAGTGAAAGACAGGAATAAAGAAACTAGATCTGAATACAAACTCTGAGCGTTTATGAAACAATTTCTATTCAGCTTGCAAGCGTGAATTTTTTAGACACGTAATGTCTTCAAACTCAGCATAGCAAACCAGATAGCTACATGGGTCTGATCTCAGTTCAGCATCACCACATAGTAGAAGCCTCTGCAATCTATATCATTGCAAGAAAGACCTCAAAGGTACATTTATGATAAACAAAAATGCAAGTTAAAAAACTTGCTAACGCTTGTATTTATGTCCACAGATGGCGTCCTACCAAGACTGCCAATCAAGCGTATGTTTTGTTTACATAAACGTCAGAGTAGTTAGTATTCACTATCTCTAACTATAATTCCACTTTCAGATCATGATTTCAAGCTATTTGCTATCGTCAGTGAAAGACAGGAATAAAGAAACTAGATCTGAATACAAACTCTGAGCGTTTATGAAACAATTTCTATTCAGCTTGCAAGCGTGAATTTTTTAGACACGTAATGTCTTCAAACTCAGCATAGCAAACCAGATAGCTACATGGGTCTGATCTCAGTTCAGCATCACCACATAGTAGAAGCCTCTGCAATCTATATCATTGCAAGAAAGACCTCAAAGGTACATTTATGATAAACAAAAATGCAAGTTAAAAAACTTGCTAACGCTTGTATTTATGTCCACAGATGGCGTCCTACCAAGACTGCCAATCAAGCGTATGTTTTGTTTACATAAACGTCAGAGTAGTTAGTATTCACTATCTCTAACTATAATTCCACTTTCAGATCATGATTTCAAGCTATTTGCTATCGTCAGTGAAAGACAGGAATAAAGAAACTAGATCTGAATACAAACTCTGAGCGTTTATGAAACAATTTCTATTCAGCTTGCAAGCGTGAATTTTTTAGACACGTAATGTCTTCAAACTCAGCATAGCAAACCAGATAGCTACATGGGTCTGATCTCAGTTCAGCATCACCACATAGTAGAAGCCTCTGCAATCTATATCATTGCAAGAAAGACCTCAAAGGTACATTTATGATAAACAAAAATGCAAGTTAAAAAACTTGCTAACGCTTGTATTTATGTCCACAGATGGCGTCCTACCAAGACTGCCAATCAAGCGTATGTTTTGTTTACATAAACGTCAGAGTAGTTAGTATTCACTATCTCTAACTATAATTCCACTTTCAGATCATGATTTCAAGCTATTTGCTATCTTCAGTGAAAGACAGGAATAAAGAAACTAGATCTAAATACAAACTCTGAGCATTTATGAAACAATTTCTATTCAGCTTGCAAGCGTGAATTTTTTAGACACGTAATGTCTTCAAACTCAGCATAGCAAACCAGATAGCTACATGGGTCTGATCTCAGTTCAGCATCACCACATAGTAGAAGCCTCTGCAATCTATATCATTGCAAGAAAGACCTCAAAGGTACATTTATGATAAACAAAAATGCAAGTTAAAAAACTTGCTAACGCTTGTATTTATGTCCACAGATGGCGTCCTACCAAGACTGCCAATCAAGCGTATGTTTTGTTTACATAAACGTCAGAGTAGTTAGTATTCACTATCTCTAACTATAATTCCACTTTCAGATCATGATTTCAAGCTATTTGCTATCGTCAGTGAAAGACAGGAATAAAGAAACTAGATCTGAATACAAACTCTGAGCGTTTATGAAACAATTTCTATTCAGCTTGCAAGCGTGAATTTTTTAGACACGTAATGTCTTCAAACTCAGCATAGCAAACCAGATAGCTACATGGGTCTGATCTCAGTTCAGCATCACCACATAGTAGAAGCCTCTGCAATCTATATCATTGCAAGAAAGACCTCAAAGGTACATTTATGATAAACAAAAATGCAAGTTAAAAAACTTGCTAACGCTTGTATTTATGTCCACAGATGGCGTCCTACCAAGACTGCCAATCAAGCGTATGTTTTGTTTACATAAACGTCAGAGTAGTTAGTATTCACTATCTCTAACTATAATTCCACTTTCAGATCATGATTTCAAGCTATTTGCTATCGTCAGTGAAAGACAGGAATAAAGAAACTAGATCTGAATACAAACTCTGAGCGTTTATGAAACAATTTCTATTCAGCTTGCAAGCGTGAATTTTTTAGACACGTAATGTCTTCAAACTCAGCATAGCAAACCAGATAGCTACATGGGTCTGATCTCAGTTCAGCATCACCACATAGTAGAAGCCTCTGCAATCTATATCATTGCAAGAAAGACCTCAAAGGTACATTTATGATAAACAAAAATGCAAGTTAAAAAACTTGCTAACGCTTGTATTTATGTCCACAGATGGCGTCCTACCAAGACTGCCAATCAAGCGTGTGCTCTTCCGATGTTTTGTTTACATAAACGTCAGAGTAGTTAGTATTCACTATCTCTAACTATAATTCCACTTTCAGATCATGATTTCAAGCTATTTGCTATCGTCAGTGAAAGACAGGAATAAAGAAACTAGATCTGAATACAAACTCTGAGCGTTTATGAAACAATTTCTATTCAGCTTGCAAGCGTGAATTTTTTAGACACGTAATGTCTTCAAACTCAGCATAGCAAACCAGATAGCTACATGGGTCTGATCTCAGTTCAGCATCACCACATAGTAGAAGCCTCTGCAATCTATATCATTGCAAGAAAGACCTCAAAGGTACATTTATGATAAACAAAAATGCAAGTTAAAAAACTTGCTAACGCTTGTATTTATGTCCACAGATGGCGTCCTACCAAGACTGCCAATCAAGCGTATGTTTTGTTTACATAAACGTCAGAGTAGTTAGTATTCACTATCTCTAACTATAATTCCACTTTCAGATCATGATTTCAAGCTATTTGCTATCGTCAGTGAAAGACAGGAATAAAGAAACTAGATCTGAATACAAACTCTGAGCGTTTATGAAACAATTTCTATTCAGCTTGCAAGCGTGAATTTTTTAGACACGTAATGTCTTCAAACTCAGCATAGCAAACCAGATAGCTACATGGGTCTGATCTCAGTTCAGCATCACCACATAGTAGAAGCCTCTGCAATCTATATCATTGCAAGAAAGACCTCAAAGGTACATTTATGATAAACAAAAATGCAAGTTAAAAAACTTGCTAACGCTTGTATTTATGTCCACAGATGGCGTCCTACCAAGACTGCCAATCAAGCGTATGTTTTGTTTACATAAACGTCAGAGTAGTTAGTATTCACTATCTCTAACTATAATTCCACTTTCAGATCATGATTTCAAGCTATTTGCTATCGTCAGTGAAAGACAGGAATAAAGAAACTAGATCTGAATACAAACTCTGAGCGTTTATGAAACAATTTCTATTCAGCTTGCAAGCGTGAATTTTTTAGACACGTAATGTCTTCAAACTCAGCATAGCAAACCAGATAGCTACATGGGTCTGATCTCAGTTCAGCATCACCACATAGTAGAAGCCTCTGCAATCTATATCATTGCAAGAAAGACCTCAAAGGTACATTTATGATAAACAAAAATGCAAGTTAAAAAACTTGCTAACGCTTGTATTTATGTCCACAGATGGCGTCCTACCAAGACTGCCAATCAAGCGTATGTTTTGTTTACATAAACGTCAGAGTAGTTAGTATTCACTATCTCTAACTATAATTCCACTTTCAGATCATGATTTCAAGCTATTTGCTATCGTCAGTGAAAGACAGGAATAAAGAAACTAGATCTGAATACAAACTCTGAGCGTTTATGAAACAATTTCTATTCAGCTTGCAAGCGTGAATTTTTTAGACACGTAATGTCTTCAAACTCAGCATAGCAAACCAGATAGCTACATGGGTCTGATCTCAGTTCAGCATCACCACATAGTAGAAGCCTCTGCAATCTATATCATTGCAAGAAAGACCTCAAAGGTACATTTATGATAAACAAAAATGCAAGTTAAAAAACTTGCTAACGCTTGTATTTATGTCCACAGATGGCGTCCTACCAAGACTGCCAATCAAGCGTATGTTTTGTTTACATAAACGTCAGAGTAGTTAGTATTCACTATCTCTAACTATAATTCCACTTTCAGATCATGATTTCAAGCTATTTGCTATCGTCAGTGAAAGACAGGAATAAAGAAACTAGATCTGAATACAAACTCTGAGCGTTTATGAAACAATTTCTATTCAGCTTGCAAGCGTGAATTTTTTAGACACGTAATGTCTTCAAACTCAGCATAGCAAACCAGATAGCTACATGGGTCTGATCTCAGTTCAGCATCACCACATAGTAGAAGCCTCTGCAATCTATATCATTGCAAGAAAGACCTCAAAGGTACATTTATGATAAACAAAAATGCAAGTTAAAAAACTTGCTAACGCTTGTATTTATGTCCACAGATGGCGTCCTACCAAGACTGCCAATCAAGCGTATGTTTTGTTTACATAAACGTCAGAGTAGTTAGTATTCACTATCTCTAACTATAATTCCACTTTCAGATCATGATTTCAAGCTATTTGCTATCGTCAGTGAAAGACAGGAATAAAGAAACTAGATCTGAATACAAACTCTGAGCGTTTATGAAACAATTTCTATTCAGCTTGCAAGCGTGAATTTTTTAGACACGTAATGTCTTCAAACTCAGCATAGCAAACCAGATAGCTACATGGGTCTGATCTCAGTTCAGCATCACCACATAGTAGAAGCCTCTGCAATCTATATCATTGCAAGAAAGACCTCAAAGGTACATTTATGATAAACAAAAATGCAAGTTAAAAAACTTGCTAACGCTTGTATTTATGTCCACAGATGGCGTCCTACCAAGACTGCCAATCAAGCGTATGTTTTGTTTACATAAACGTCAGAGTAGTTAGTATTCACTATCTCTAACTATAATTCCACTTTCAGATCATGATTTCAAGCTATTTGCTATCGTCAGTGAAAGACAGGAATAAAGAAACTAGATCTGAATACAAACTCTGAGCGTTTATGAAACAATTTCTATTCAGCTTGCAAGCGTGAATTTTTTAGACACGTAATGTCTTCAAACTCAGCATAGCAAACCAGATAGCTACATGGGTCTGATCTCAGTTCAGCATCACCACATAGTAGAAGCCTCTGCAATCTATATCATTGCAAGAAAGACCTCAAAGGTACATTTATGATAAACAAAAATGCAAGTTAAAAAACTTGCTAACGCTTGTATTTATGTCCACAGATGGCGTCCTACCAAGACTGCCAATCAAGCGTATGTTTTGTTTACATAAACGTCAGAGTAGTTAGTATTCACTATCTCTAACTATAATTCCACTTTCAGATCATGATTTCAAGCTATTTGCTATCGTCAGTGAAAGACAGGAATAAAGAAACTAGATCTGAATACAAACTCTGAGCGTTTATGAAACAATTTCTATTCAGCTTGCAAGCGTGAATTTTTTAGACACGTAATGTCTTCAAACTCAGCATAGCAAACCAGATAGCTACATGGGTCTGATCTCAGTTCAGCATCACCACATAGTAGAAGCCTCTGCAATCTATATCATTGCAAGAAAGACCTCAAAGGTACATTTATGATAAACAAAAATGCAAGTTAAAAAACTTGCTAACGCTTGTATTTATGTCCACAGATGGCGTCCTACCAAGACTGCCAATCAAGCGTATGTTTTGTTTACATAAACGTCAGAGTAGTTAGTATTCACTATCTCTAACTATAATTCCACTTTCAGATCATGATTTCAAGCTATTTGCTATCGTCAGTGAAAGACAGGAATAAAGAAACTAGATCTGAATACAAACTCTGAGCGTTTATGAAACAATTTCTATTCAGCTTGCAAGCGTGAATTTTTTAGACACGTAATGTCTTCAAACTCAGCATAGCAAACCAGATAGCTACATGGGTCTGATCTCAGTTCAGCATCACCACATAGTAGAAGCCTCTGCAATCTATATCATTGCAAGAAAGACCTCAAAGGTACATTTATGATAAACAAAAATGCAAGTTAAAAAACTTGCTAACGCTTGTATTTATGTCCACAGATGGCGTCCTACCAAGACTGCCAATCAAGCGTATGTTTTGTTTACATAAACGTCAGAGTAGTTAGTATTCACTATCTCTAACTATAATTCCACTTTCAGATCATGATTTCAAGCTATTTGCTATCGTCAGTGAAAGACAGGAATAAAGAAACTAGATCTGAATACAAACTCTGAGCGTTTATGAAACAATTTCTATTCAGCTTGCAAGCGTGAATTTTTTAGACACGTAATGTCTTCAAACTCAGCATAGCAAACCAGATAGCTACATGGGTCTGATCTCAGTTCAGCATCACCACATAGTAGAAGCCTCTGCAATCTATATCATTGCAAGAAAGACCTCAAAGGTACATTTATGATAAACAAAAATGCAAGTTAAAAAACTTGCTAACGCTTGTATTTATGTCCACAGATGGCGTCCTACCAAGACTGCCAATCAAGCGTATGTTTTGTTTACATAAACGTCAGAGTAGTTAGTATTCACTATCTCTAACTATAATTCCACTTTCAGATCATGATTTCAAGCTATTTGCTATCGTCAGTGAAAGACAGGAATAAAGAAACTAGATCTGAATACAAACTCTGAGCGTTTATGAAACAATTTCTATTCAGCTTGCAAGCGTGAATTTTTTAGACACGTAATGTCTTCAAACTCAGCATAGCAAACCAGATAGCTACATGGGTCTGATCTCAGTTCAGCATCACCACATAGTAGAAGCCTCTGCAATCTATATCATTGCAAGAAAGACCTCAAAGGTACATTTATGATAAACAAAAATGCAAGTTAAAAAACTTGCTAACGCTTGTATTTATGTCCACAGATGGCGTCCTACCAAGACTGCCAATCAAGCGTATGTTTTGTTTACATAAACGTCAGAGTAGTTAGTATTCACTATCTCTAACTATAATTCCACTTTCAGATCATGATTTCAAGCTATTTGCTATCGTCAGTGAAAGACAGGAATAAAGAAACTAGATCTGAATACAAACTCTGAGCGTTTATGAAACAATTTCTATTCAGCTTGCAAGCGTGAATTTTTTAGACACGTAATGTCTTCAAACTCAGCATAGCAAACCAGATAGCTACATGGGTCTGATCTCAGTTCAGCATCACCACATAGTAGAAGCCTCTGCAATCTATATCATTGCAAGAAAGACCTCAAAGGTACATTTATGATAAACAAAAATGCAAGTTAAAAAACTTGCTAACGCTTGTATTTATGTCCACAGATGGCGTCCTACCAAGACTGCCAATCAAGCGTATGTTTTGTTTACATAAACGTCAGAGTAGTTAGTATTCACTATCTCTAACTATAATTCCACTTTCAGATCATGATTTCAAGCTATTTGCTATCGTCAGTGAAAGACAGGAATAAAGAAACTAGATCTGAATACAAACTCTGAGCGTTTATGAAACAATTTCTATTCAGCTTGCAAGCGTGAATTTTTTAGACACGTAATGTCTTCAAACTCAGCATAGCAAACCAGATAGCTACATGGGTCTGATCTCAGTTCAGCATCACCACATAGTAGAAGCCTCTGCAATCTATATCATTGCAAGAAAGACCTCAAAGGTACATTTATGATAAACAAAAATGCAAGTTAAAAAACTTGCTAACGCTTGTATTTATGTCCACAGATGGCGTCCTACCAAGACTGCCAATCAAGCGTATGTTTTGTTTACATAAACGTCAGAGTAGTTAGTATTCACTATCTCTAACTATAATTCCACTTTCAGATCATGATTTCAAGCTATTTGCTATCGTCAGTGAAAGACAGGAATAAAGAAACTAGATCTGAATACAAACTCTGAGCGTTTATGAAACAATTTCTATTCAGCTTGCAAGCGTGAATTTTTTAGACACGTAATGTCTTCAAACTCAGCATAGCAAACCAGATAGCTACATGGGTCTGATCTCAGTTCAGCATCACCACATAGTAGAAGCCTCTGCAATCTATATCATTGCAAGAAAGACCTCAAAGGTACATTTATGATAAACAAAAATGCAAGTTAAAAAACTTGCTAACGCTTGTATTTATGTCCACAGATGGCGTCCTACCAAGACTGCCAATCAGGAGATCGGAAGATCACACCCATGTAGCTATCTGGTTTGCTATGCTGAGTTTGAAGACATTACGTGTCTAAAAAATTCACGCTTGCAAGCTGAATAGAAATTGTTTCATAAACGCTCAGAGTTTGTATTCAGATCTAGTTTCTTTATTCCTGTCTTTCACTGACGATAGCAAATAGCTTGAAATCATGATCTGAAAGTGGAATTATAGTTAGAGATAGTGAATACTAACTACTCTGACGTTTATGTAAACAAAACATACGCTTGATTGGCAGTCTTGGTAGGACGCCATCTGTGGACATAAATACAAGCGTTAGCAAGTTTTTTAACTTGCATTTTTGTTTATCATAAATGTACCTTTGAGGTCTTTCTTGCAATGATATAGATTGCAGAGGCTTCTACTATGTGGTGATGCTGAACTGAGATCAGACCCATGTAGCTATCTGGTTTGCTATGCTGAGTTTGAAGACATTACGTGTCTAAAAAATTCACGCTTGCAAGCTGAATAGAAATTGTTTCATAAACGCTCAGAGTTTGTATTCAGATCTAGTTTCTTTATTCCTGTCTTTCACTGACGATAGCAAATAGCTTGAAATCATGATCTGAAAGTGGAATTATAGTTAGAGATAGTGAATACTAACTACTCTGACGTTTATGTAAACAAAACATACGCTTGATTGGCAGTCTTGGTAGGACGCCATCTGTGGACATAAATACAAGCGTTAGCAAGTTTTTTAACTTGCATTTTTGTTTATCATAAATGTACCTTTGAGGTCTTTCTTGCAATGATATAGATTGCAGAGGCTTCTACTATGTGGTGATGCTGAACTGAGATCAGACCCATGTAGCTATCTGGTTTGCTATGCTGAGTTTGAAGACATTACGTGTCTAAAAAATTCACGCTTGCAAGCTGAATAGAAATTGTTTCATAAACGCTCAGAGTTTGTATTCAGATCTAGTTTCTTTATTCCTGTCTTTCACTGACGATAGCAAATAGCTTGAAATCATGATCTGAAAGTGGAATTATAGTTAGAGATAGTGAATACTAACTACTCTGACGTTTATGTAAACAAAACATACGCTTGATTGGCAGTCTTGGTAGGACGCCATCTGTGGACATAAATACAAGCGTTAGCAAGTTTTTTAACTTGCATTTTTGTTTATCATAAATGTACCTTTGAGGTCTTTCTTGCAATGATATAGATTGCAGAGGCTTCTACTATGTGGTGATGCTGAACTGAGATCAGACCCATGTAGCTATCTGGTTTGCTATGCTGAGTTTGAAGACATTACGTGTCTAAAAAATTCACGCTTGCAAGCTGAATAGAAATTGTTTCATAAACGCTCAGAGTTTGTATTCAGATCTAGTTTCTTTATTCCTGTCTTTCACTGACGATAGCAAATAGCTTGAAATCATGATCTGAAAGTGGAATTATAGTTAGAGATAGTGAATACTAACTACTCTGACGTTTATGTAAACAAAACATACGCTTGATTGGCAGTCTTGGTAGGACGCCATCTGTGGACATAAATACAAGCGTTAGCAAGTTTTTTAACTTGCATTTTTGTTTATCATAAATGTACCTTTGAGGTCTTTCTTGCAATGATATAGATTGCAGAGGCTTCTACTATGTGGTGATGCTGAACTGAGATCAGACCCATGTAGCTATCTGGTTTGCTATGCTGAGTTTGAAGACATTACGTGTCTAAAAAATTCACGCTTGCAAGCTGAATAGAAATTGTTTCATAAACGCTCAGAGTTTGTATTCAGATCTAGTTTCTTTATTCCTGTCTTTCACTGACGATAGCAAATAGCTTGAAATCATGATCTGAAAGTGGAATTATAGTTAGAGATAGTGAATACTAACTACTCTGACGTTTATGTAAACAAAACATACGCTTGATTGGCAGTCTTGTA
>JAQFVV010009136.1:0-16758 GCA_028023455.1 Epiperipatus broadwayi | reverse complement strand
GTAATTTATTATCTCTTTAGAAAAAAACTTAGTTTGCCACTTAATTCTTCAACTTTTCTTTAAAAAAATTCAGTTGTCTTATACTTATATTCTCTATGCACCATTATCCCGCTAGCAAAATAAGTTTCCCAGATCTTATATAATACTTAACAACTATTTCTGGCAGATTATGCTTGAAGACTTGAATGGATCATTATGCAAAGGCACAAATCTGCATTTCCAGAATAGCAATTTTTTTTTTCTCAAGACAATTTTCTGCTTCTTATCACTTGGTAGTGAAAAATGATGTGAATATTTTTTCCAGTTCTGGTTAAATATGAGACAATATCACTCTGTAACTCGGATTCTTTGGTGCCATCACTGCATTTTGACTGACTGATATTTACATAGCATTTATTTTTATTAGTCACTTTATCAGCTCAATCTTAAATATTGTTTAATGAAGAAATGATGACTCATTACAAAGATAAACTAATAAATTGCTCAAGTAAGGATATTCCCTGGTTTTTATAGTGTTTTTCGACATGCAGACACTAGGTAAAATAAACAATGATTATAGGTCCTTATTACAAAGCATATTGTATGTAAATTTTTCATATTAAAATTTAAAAAATGTATTTGTATATAAAAATAAATCTAATTCTCTAATATTTTCATGGGTAATTAAATTTATAGTATTATATCTGGGGAGCTCTCCCTGTAATAAAAATATAATAGTTAAATTGCTGACATTTCAGTACAATAACAAGTACTTTCCTCAGAGTTTCTTCTTCTTTTCTCAAATCATAAGAATGGATATGGTGAGATTTAAAATCATTATTTTTTTCTTTTGTTATTTTCTCCTCATTCTCAAATTCTATTGGTTGAGAAGTTTTAAAAAATATTTTATCCTCCAATAGCTTTTTCCAAATATTGTTAATTTTCTTTAATTCACACTTTTCATTTATGCTCTTAGGTCTTTTAGAAATATCTATAGCTTCCCACCAGTCTCTGGTCATATTGTTCAACTTTTGCCAGTATATGTGTATTATTAAAATTAATGTCATGGTTTGTTAATTTAATGTGTAATAAATGACTGATAAATTAGATTTTTCTCTAACTGCCAAAATGTGTTCTTCCTTTCTTATGTTTATTCTACAATTTGTCTGTCCAATGTATGAATGTAAACATATTTTTTAAAACTTCTCAAACAATAGAATTTCAGAATGAGGAGAAAAATAACAAAGAAAAAAATAATGATTTTAAATCTCACCAACACACATTACCATACATGATTTGAGAAAGAAGAAACTCTGAGGAAAGTATGTTCAGTAATAAGAGTTCGCTACTGTTTGATTAGAAGTTTTTGAACAGAAACAGCGCCATCAAGCAATATACAACTGCTAATACTTGAAAACATTATTTATTATAAATTCTTCAATATATTAATTTTAATTTCAAAATAATCTTGGTTAATATTCTCAATTTAAAAGAATTGATTGTGACATTATATTTGTTTATGCATGCTTATTTGCTTTTGCAAAAAATCTTTAAAATCTGAATAATGATCCTCCAGCTTAACTTCTTCTGTCTGTGTACATGTACCTAATCATAATGAATCTCTCTACCAGAAAACAGTCAAGCTTGCAATATGAATCTGCGAATGTTTCTTTCACAACATTTTTTTGAAAATATAGAAAGAAAGAACAAAAATTAGAATGGCCTACATCAATTAACATATCTGTATATATTGTAACCATCAAAAGGAGGAGGAGAGCTAGTGAACTAATTAAATAAAGACTCTCAAAAATACATGGCTAACAAACTCTCAGGGTTTTAAAAATATGGATAAAATAAATAAATAATGATGAATAAATGATTTGTTAGTGTTTTATAAATAATTATTAATTATGAATAAACTTTAAATTGATACAGCTATAACAAAAGAACATTTTATTATATCAACTATATCCTATTAACTAAATTCCATGTTTTAAAGATATAAATGAAGATATAATAAACTGAAGTAAATAATATAATCTTATATTAAGATGATATATCCATGACTAGCTACTCTGTATATAATAAATTATAATAATTTATTGTTTATACTTTTCTTTTATTTCTAAAAAATTAAATACTATTACTAAAATAATGCTGAATTATAATCAATTGATAATTATATTATAAATATAAAATATAAGAATATCATCGATCATAGACTACCAATTAGATGATGAAGCAAAATGCAAAAACACCTAAGTCAAAATAATTTAAGAAATATAAAATATGCTTTATTTACAAATGACAAGAATAATATATTAAGATTAATAACAATAAAACTGTAAGATATTTTTAGGACTTTTGAAATATAAAATTTTAATATTCAAATTCTGTATTTAATATGATATATGATTGTTTTCACATGTTGCCAAGACAGACCATGCATTAAAAAGTTGTTTAAAATAGCATCAACTCAAAATACACTTTTGAAATATATTTATTAAATATCTTAATTAATATGTTCTATTCAATCTTTATTTTATAATGATATCCAGTCTTTTAAACCATATGCATTTCTCCCATGCAAAAATATTCATTTTTTTATATTTTAATAAGTATATCTATGCTAAATATATGATTTTACAAAATAAATGTGGTGTTACAGGTATGCCTACACAGGCTACAATATAAATCATCATGTGATTTCTTTTTCTAAATGACTGTACAACATTAAATCAAAAATTGCCACACTATAAAGATAATTCTTTTTAGATTTCAAACTTTAAAAAAGTGCATTTTAAAACACACATATATATATATATAAATGACATTACATCAATGCCTATAGAGACAAAATAGAGTTATGAGAGCTTTGCTCTACTCTTTAAACTCTGCCATTCAAATTATTTAATAACATTTCACCGCTTCATGACTGGAAACTATTATAAAGATCAATAAAACAACGTTATAC
Source organism: Epiperipatus broadwayi (assembly GCA_028023455.1). Classification (NCBI taxonomy): domain Eukaryota; kingdom Metazoa; phylum Onychophora; class Udeonychophora; order Euonychophora; family Peripatidae; genus Epiperipatus; species Epiperipatus broadwayi. Next base: position 13,805 of record JAQFVV010009136.1, on the reverse strand, counting down.
AAAATAATCATAAATATTAGTCTTAACTACAAAGTTTTAAACAAACAACCTTACTCTAACAACAAACAGGCACATTCATAAATAATGTAATAATAAAACAGGCAAAACTCTCTATCTATTGCCACTCAGAGTAATCAATGGATGCAAGAAAGCTTGTGCATAAAATCCCCATCTATTGTCTACTCATCTAATATCCCCCAGACTAGTTTTTCTCCCTTTATTGAATGGATTGTACAAATATAAAACAATAGCGTTTCCTTAGGTATTTTAGCAGATTTGAAGTTTTAAAACATTTTGATTCTCATTAATTTATGCATTCTTATTTATCCTGATGTTTTATAGATGTTATTTAAACAATCCCAAAAGGAGCAGTTTGCCCTTATGGCAAACAATAAATTTTTCTAGCCTTATATTTTTAAATAATGACTATCCAATATGGATATATGTTAACTCATATGAATGCACAGTTAATGCTTAGTAAGAAAATCTAGGTAAAAAGATAAGATTTATTTAACTCAGTCTTATTTATAGATTCCTATTAACATCATAATTTTCTATTAACCATTGCTATATGTAAATAGTCAAGAAATATTTATTAGCTCAATGTCAAGCTGTAATTCTAAAGAAGGTAATCAAATTTCCACACACATATTTAACATTGTTAATTGAATATTACAGAACTAACCATTGCTATAACAACATATTAACTTTTTTTAATTTCCATTGTTTAGGATCAACACACACATATTTCCATGTGCAAAAATAACATCCTTTAAGAAATTGCAGCATTCCTTGCAAATAAAATATTTTTAAAACTACTGATAATATTTAATAGATATTTTTATAATAAAAATATTGTATATTTCAATAAATATTTAAGTTACAAATATTAATATAAATCATTTTTACTTTATTTATTTATAGTTCTATTCTTGTAATAAACAATCTGTTTTGTCTAAATTAAAATGTATAATGATTCCAACATAATTATTAAGGATTAAATTAAAATGATAATATTACATTAGAATTTTAAAATAATGCTCCTTTGAATTTTAAATAGATAAAGTAAATAGGAAATAACTATATGTGCACACATATATACTATCAGGTATTAAATTAAGGTGATATTAATTATTCTAAATCATTTTAATAATATACATAATCTAACATGAATATTGCTTTCTTAATTTTATATATAGCTCATTCATTCACACATTTAAAATATATGTTTTTATAGTGTATTACCCCTTTGCATGTGTAAATGAAAATCAATATTATATCCTCTATTGTGAATTTAGAATTTGATACAAGAATTTCAAAAACAATATATGAGTAACATATTGATAATATAAGGATCATTCTTATAAGTATATAAATTCAAATAATAATGTCATCTCTGCAATAAAGTAATAAAAATTTTAAATTGTACTTCTTATTATGTTTAGAAAGGTTATCATATATTACAATATATGTAAACATTAAAAGCATAAAGCTAAACTAGTCAATAAATAATCAAATTACCCCAAGTCCACAACTCAATCAGACTAGCCAAAAAAAAAAAACAACTCTAAATACAACCAATGGTGTTCACTGCTACAAAGACTTCTCAAGTGTAAAGAACTACAAAATAACAACATATTTAAACTAAACATTACCCACAATTCCACTTGCCTCCCATACACCCTTAATATTAAAAAAACTTCAATAAGTTAATTGCTTCAGATTCATAAATTTTTAATAATAAAGATTCTTTAATTCTTCTTTATTTCATTTTTCTCAATGAAGACAACCTTAGCTTCATCACAGTTAATAGTGTGGCCTATATCTTTTTCATGAATATATAAAACAGAACTAAGATATTTATTTCTAACCCTACTTTTATGTACTTTTATTCTTTCATTTAAGCTCAAATTACTGTGACCTTATATACCTTCCTCCAATAATAAAAGCAAACATTTAATAAGTTTTTAATCTTATTCTTAAATGAAAGAATAAAGGTACATAAAAATAAGATTAGAAATAAATATCTTAGTTCTGCTTTATATCATGAAAAAGATACAGACGATACTATTAATTTTGATGAAGTTATGGTTGTTTTCTTTGAGACAAATGAAATAAAAGGAAGAATTAAAGAATCTTTATTACTAAAAATTTATGATTCTGAAACAATTAACTTAATTAAAAGTTCTTTTAATACTAAGGGTGTATGGGAGAAAAGTGGAATTGTGGGTAATGTTTAATTTAAATATGTTGTTATTTTGTAATTCTTTACACTTGAGAAGTCTGCTTATAACAGTGATACCATTGATTGTGCTTTAGAGTTGTTGTTTTTTTTTTTTTGGCTAGTCTGGTTGAGTTGTGGATTTGGGGTAATTTTGACTACAATATATAGATAGAGAGGTAAATAGATAGGTAGATGGGTGGATGGCTAGATGGATAGGTATGATGTAAACAAAAAAAAAAGTTGGGGGGAGGGGCTGTACCTATATAATAACTTGAGATATGTTTAGCACTTGTTATTGCTAGAAACCAGCAATTATTATTGATAGACGTAAAGCTAAATTACTTAGCTCTGATATCTAATACTAGTTTTTATATGTCTTGAGTTTAATCAGAAATAAAAGGATTTCTTATTTCTAATCCAAATAAGTATATTGATTTAAATTAAGCTTAGAACCAAAAAGCTATGTATTGGATACTAGAGCAAAGTAGCTTAGTTTTACATCTGTCAGAAGCAATTAATGGTTTTGTAGCAAGAGTTATTGCTAAATATGTCTGGTTGTTGCATAGATATAGTCCCACATTTTATTTATATCATAATAAACTACTAAAAATATTTAATCTAACATATACAACTTTTTGAGGAGATAAATTTTTATTTTTACAGGATGTCAAAAGATGTGAGACTTCTAATCTCAAACTTATAAAAATAGTTGTTTGGTTTAAATCCATATAACAACTTAGATTAGAAATAAAAAGAAGTCCTTTTAATTCTAATTAAATTAAAAATAAAAAAAGATTGGTACTAGGGTAAAGTAGTTTAGTCTTAACTATCAACAGTAATTAATGGTTTCATTGTAACAAGCACTGCTAAATATATCTAATTATTACTTGGATATAGTCCCCTACTTTACTTTGTTTATATTATAATAAATCTATGAAAATATTTAATGCAATATATATGTATGTTGGCAGATATTTGCATGGGTAAAAGATTTTCAGCTTTTTTGCATGTATAAGGTCTATAGAGCCTATTGATGCAGAGAAGAATCATGAAATATGTTGTACTGAAAAGTATTTTGATTTTTTTTTTTTTTTTTTGTGTGCTATGCATGAAGTATAAGAATTATATTTTGATAACATTATAATTGTTTTTTTAAGAACAATAGTATCTGGATTTCAAAGAAAAGATTTAGCCTATAACTTTATATATATTTTAATAGATTCATATATGACAATGAATATATCAAACTTCTTTTTAAAACCTGTTTTTATATGACTGTAATAAAAATAAAATACATCCAACATTTATGTATAATTTTGAAAAACCATATTTTGTTAGTGGTAAAAATAAACCAATTTTTTATGTTAGGTCTGTTGTTGATTATTTTATGGTTTTTAACGGTAATAAAAGAAATGCAGATAATTTTTTGAAATATATTAATAGTAAAGAGGAGAAAAATAAATTTATTATAGAAAAAGAAAATATTAATGTTATTGAATATATGGATGTTAACATTATTAAAAAAATTGGTAATAATAATAATATTACTATGTATTATTAAAAAATTGATTATTAGATATTGATAATCATAGTAAAATAAATATTATTAATAATAAAATTCTTAGAGCATTTAAATCATGTTCAAAGAATAATTTGTTTAAAGATGAGATGAATATGATAAAGCATGATTGTTTTATAAATGATTATCCTAGAGATATTATTAAACATTTATTTGCTAATAAAAATATTGATAAAATAAAGAATAGAATAAAATTAAATAAGAATAAGTATGAAAAAAAATGTAATTTATATTGGTTTCAATATATCCAAAGATTTATTTGTTATGGTTAGAAAGTTATTTAAAATCATTAATAAGAAACAATGTTTTCATTTATCCAGTTTATAAAAAGAAAAAAGTTTAAATTTTTTAATTAATAATAATAGAGAATGTAATAATTTAGAGATTATGAATTCAGTTTACATAATAAAATGTTGGAATTGTTTTAAAAAGAATATAGAGATGTCATATATTGGGATTACAAAAAATAAATTGGAAATTAAATTAAAACAGTATTTAAGTGATAAAAATTCCGCCTTTTACAATCATATGAATAAATTTAAACATAGAGATTTTGAAATAAAACCTTTAGAATGTATAAAGTCATACCATGAAAAAATGATAAAGGAAGGAATTTACATTAGTGAAATTAAACAGGATGTTAATAGAAAATAAAATAATAGGTTTGTTAATTAAATGTTTTAAGGTATTTTTTTGAATGGGCATATAAATATAAAAAAAATTGATTAAGTTGAGATTGTTTGTAATAGAAAAAGGTGTTGAGGTAAAGAGAATTTTTAGTATTTTTGCATTTGTTTGGAATATGTGATATTAATTATTATATATTTGTATTTGTAATTTTTTTATTTTTTAGTGTTCCTTGAAAAAGACTATATAAAATAGTTAAAACGTTGGATGTATTTTATTTTTATTATAGTCGTATAAAAACAAGTTTTAAAAAGAAGAAATTTGATGTATTCATTGACATATATGGAAAATTATGAACTATTGTGAAAAGAAAAAATGTGTACATGATATTTTAAATTCATTGATTTTAGTAGATTCTCCTAATATTTGTTTCCCATTGATTAATTTGAAATTTGTTAGAATATATTTATCTCTTAAAGCTATACCTGGATATTTTTTCTGAATTTAGCCATTTCTGCTGTAAAGAAAATAACTGTATTGTTATAAAAATGTTGATAATCAATTTTGAACACCATACAATAATAACAGTTGTGATAAGAATCCTTTTTGGGATCATCTTTTTGCAGTAAAGATCTCTTGCCTGTCCTTATGTGTAGAAAAGTACATAAACAATTCACACTGTACCATTGATAAATGAATATGTAGGTGTGGTAGTGGATATATAGGTGAATCAAGATGTACATTGGAAAAAAAAGAACTAAGGAGCTGTTGGTAAAAAGAGTTCAGAGAACAAATCAAAATTGCAAAATAGTTAATAATGTTTCAGCATGTATTTATGGTTTTAACTTCAATTACAACAATATTAAATTATTACAAATTGAAAAAAATAACAAAATAAAAATAAAAGAAGCTATGCTAATATACAAACATGATTTAATTAACAGGCAGGCAGCAAACATTAAGATCATAGTATTGTGAGAAGATTAGCCTTTCAAAGTGTTAGTTGACAAAGACTACAAGGATAGTCGAAAGCGCTACTAAGTGGATAAAAAATTTTAAAATATATCTGATTACTGTATTTATAAATATTCAATTATATAATTACATATATTGCTTTGAAGAAGTACAGACATCGAATTATAATATTATATATATATATATGCAATAATTTTTCATTTCACCACATACACATTTAATCACATGAATAAAGACATCTAAAAAAGATCAATGATCCCTAAAATACATTTAATAACTGAATCAGCACTCTTTAAGTAGACCAGATCACAACTTCTCAAATGTCTTTATTAATAATAATCATTAAGGTATTATCTAGAGTAGGTGGTGTTTGTATATATATATTGTATTATAATTTTCCATTTGACTTATCATATACTTCAATCACATAAATAAAAACATCTGACCAAACATAGATTTGCCTCAATATCTTTTCATGCTGAATTAGCACTTTTCAATTGAACCAGATCACAATATGTTGAATATCTTCATTAATAGTAATCATTAATATATTTAGGTGGATGGTGCATAATTCTGACTGCTGGAAGTTTGGCACATTTAGATTTAATTGTAGTAATATATATATATATTGTAACGGAATAGCGTTACATAGGGTTTGAACCTAGGAAAGTGAAATATATATTGATGACGAAATAAATGACGGGTACAAAACTTTTTAACAAAGCGATCTTGTTTTAAGAATAAACGCGAAACAGCCGTGTCTAAAGCAGATCGCAGCTATACAAGAGTACCTGTCAGATTTATTGAAATAAAATTAAAAGAGTTTTTATTTTTGAGAAATTAATTATTATAATCATTACTTGTCAAGTTTGTTTTTTTTGTTATTTCATTTTAAAAGAAAAAGAGAATGTTCGAGAACAAATTAGAAAATTTATTAAATCATTTTGAACAAAAAGAAAAAAAAGAAAAATAAGTAAATTAATTAATCTGTACTAGGTAAAAAAAATTCCAAGCGATCTAAGATATTTTGAATGGGGGGCAATTAGTAGAGTCAAATTTAGAGAAGTTGAAACAATAAGCAGGATGTATGTTGGTAAAGTCTAGATAACAATCCCAAATTTAGAAACAGAGGTGATAAAAAGTGTACACTGCTATTGTACTACTTAGACTTCTGACTCCGGCTAAAACAATATGTAAGAAAAATGGAAAAACTAAATTAAATTCCCACGTGGTGCAAATGTCACAGAAACTATTAAATAAAGAGGATCCTTGATCAGCAAATAAGAACTAATGACTTATGAGTGCATGATAGAGATTGGAGGAAAAATTCAAGGTGTCACGGCGGGAAAAAGAGAGAAGAAAAAGGCAAGACGGAACCGAAAAAGGACACTAAATTGAAAGTTGTTGAAGGCGAAATCAAGTTGAATTGTAGCGGAAAGTATAATTAATTTTTCTTGCGGAGCTTCCGATTAAATGCTTGGACGACCTAACCTACACTTGTGTAATATCGCAGCCGAAATGCGTTGCTGAATCCAAAATTCGCGGCTTGGCCGCCGAACCTTCGCACCCGGCACCGTTGATCGTCCTAGAATGCTCTCAACCTCGGAGAAAATGAACTCAAGGACCACACACACCCTGGAAGCCTCACCCAGAACCGACATGTGGAATTAATAAAATATCGCTCAGGATCCCATTACAGTATTCTCGTCCCACAGGTAGTTATTTTTAACATTTGTGTACACATTCATGCACCAGATAAATACTTTAAAGAGGAGAACGATTTACAAACATTAAGTATAAAATGATTAAATTGCTAATGACCAACCGAACTGCTAAAGAACTCAACCAGTATAATATGTACAATTAATACTCAGCAAAGATCTATGTAAGTTAATATTCGCTTCCGTAATTGTGACTTACTAAATTATATATCTGCATAATAATTTTATTTACCCAGTTTACAAATAAATCATTCACTTAATTAATGTTTCTTTTATTGATCGCTTGGAATTTCAAATTTATTTAACCAATGTTGAATGAGTGCGGGAGTGATCTATTTTATATAATTTGAATGGGTGCATTTAATATGTTAGTTAAGCGTTAAGTATATTTATAGCATTTATAATTGTCGTACCATTCTTAGGTTAAGGTTAAGTTTTGGGAGATTTATTCTGGGGGATATAGGGCGGGCCTAACCATGATAAAGGCATGTCAATAGTGTGTTAAGAGTAATGAGCGATATAGTTCGGAATAGTGGCTGTGTTCATTTCTTGCTGTCCGCTGGAGCGATGCTTGGGCATGTTCTGTGATATAGTTGAGTGAGCGTGTGCACGTGTGTGGCGAGCTTGAAAGGGTTCTCCTGGCGCCTATTACTCGGATTCCATCTGAATCTAGGTATGAAACAAATAAAACGTGCGTGTATATGTGTTTGAAACTATTTTCACAAAACATTATGTAATCCCGGATGACAGAACACAGCGGGTTCGTAAAAAGGGAATCGTCAATGGAAAGCCAGAAGGTGAACTAGTGTCCGCAGATATATAGACGAGGGTCCGCATTACAATATATATATATATATATATAAACATCCTCATATAAAACTTTTAGCAAAGAATATTAAGTATTATAGATGCATATAAGTAATGTTTGCAGCAAAATAAAATCTAAGTTCAAGTTTAAAATGTTTCAATTTACATGATTCACATTAACTAATAGTCAATTTTTTTTTACATTAGTTTAAATTTATCTTTTGATATATATATATTTTTAGCCAGCTATGATTTGATTTATTATCAATCACTTTTGTGAATAGATTACCTGTGCTGCTTTAAGAATCTATTATTCAAAACTAACATGATTTGTTGACTTTGTTAATATAAAACTTATACACCATTAAATGGCAATATTTTCATGCAATGTAGGTTATAATATATACTGCATGCATTTTTTTTGTTTGTTTTTTTTTTTTAAAAAAAAAAAAAACTTTTAGAAGCTTTTTGTGAAAAAAAAAATTGAGAGATATAGATAAAAAAAAAAAAAAAAAGGATGTTTGAAAAGCTAAGCTGCTTCTTAAGTTTTTTCTTTCTATTTATTTCTGAAAATGTATGTATTATCTAAATTATTAATGACAAAAGTTGAGCATAATTAGATAACAATTATTTCTGTGTTATTATATATATTCTGTTGTGTAGATAAACTATTAATTGATCTTGCAATTTTTTTACAAAAATTAAGTGACTGAAATGAATTTTTTTTTATTACTCAAATTTAGATATTACCCCTATTTAAGTCAATAATTGAAAGAGACAAAGACAATGCCAGATATAAGGTAATTTTAAAATTTTAATTTTATAAAAAAAAAAAAAAATTGTTTTCAAGTTTATGTATATAACTATGTAAATATTTCTATTTCAAAATCCAAACTGAATTTATCATAATAAAAAGAATATTTACCAGGTTATATGAGTTTTGACTGGTGGTAGATTAAATTCAAGAGTCTTATATTTGACTAAAATCAATTGAGCTTTTTTTTTTTTTACTTTACTTAGCTGAAAATTAATCTAGAAAATTTTAGCTCTTGAATCCATTATTCATCCTTTTGTGCTAAACTGCTCATTGATACGAGTTATAATCAATTTGCTGTTATGCTTATTGCTGGCATTCAGATTTGGAATAGAATTTGGAAATTGTTTTAAATAACTATAGAGTTCTCAAGCAAGCTTTCCCAAATTATACAAGTAAACAAGTAAAAGAAAAACAGTTTAACAGACATTTTACCATTAAACTATGAAGAAAATGCCTTGCAATGGAAGGATGATGGACTGTAAAGCTAAAAGTTTTTGGATGATTAGCTGAATAAAGAAAAAAAATTACAGTTGTTTAGATAATTGATATTATTGTGCTCAACTTGCCCCTTGACTATTCAAATGCCACATGACTTTTTGAGCAAATAACTATATGATTGTTATCTAAATTATTAAAACGGTAATATTCTTAATGATTTTGAATAGAAATAATTCTATCTTTACTATTGATTTGTGCCCTTTGAGCTCAGTTAAACAAATTTTTCTTTCTGTTTCTATATATATTTTAAATGTACGTGCTAAAAGTGATTTGTTAAAATTATATGTATAAACATGTTTGTGTTCATATTTTACAGAACCGACATCTTTACATGATGGTTATAGGTATTCCTAATGTGGGCAAGTCAACATTTATTAATGCACTTCGAATTATGCACACAGAGAGAGGTAATCACATTTTGATTAACTTTTTGTAATTAGTAAAATTATCTAATAATTAATATTAGCAGAAACTTGCAAGTTATTGTCAAGTTAACATTGTTAAGATTCTCAAATTTAATTAAAAATATAATTTAATTAGCAAACAATTATTTTCACATAATTATTACAACTAATTATGCAAACATATATAAAGTAATTAAAAAAATTTGTGTGGCTATTGTAACAATCATAAAACGTGTGACTCGTTAAAATAGTGCAAAATTCGACCACCACACAGAACTGCAGCACCATCTAGGTAGCGAAGCCACCCGTAGTACTGAGTTCGAACATAGTTTATCGGTTCCACAATACAATCTACGAAACAACGCATCTGATGCCACATTAGTAAACCTTTCTTTAGGCACGGTGGTCAGGGATGTTGCAAGAGATTCATGATTTTATTCCGAGTTAGCCAATAATAACACTAATATTAATTAAACATTTATATTTACAAAATCGAGGGAATAGTATATAGAATGGGTATCAAATAAATAAAACGTAACTGCAGACGTATAGTTTGAAATTATTTATTGAAACATTTTAATAATAAAACTATTTACTAATAATATTTGCTAAGATTTTAAAGTTTCAGTAGCGGGATTTTCCGATACTATTATATTAAAGAAATACATTTATTTATTTAGATATATTTTATATTTAAGACCTCAGTAGCGGTATTTCCGATACTGTAATGTTTACAAAAAGAAAAACATTTATTTGATGACGTAATTTAGCTATCTAAAATTCTTGAGCAAGTATTTCTAAGGCATGCCTTTAGGGATTTATACCTTTGCAATGCAAGAGTCTAAAGTAAAATTTATAAGAGTAGCGGCGGACATATATTTATTTAATTAAAGATATTTACTAATAACTAGGGGCAAACATTTATTTCAGAGTGAGTTATGTCACTAATGCAGGGACGGAGTGATACATAAAATAATAAAGTTAATTAAAGAAACACGTGGTACGTTTTAGAAAGGCGATATGGAATGGCAGTATATTGAAACTGCATAGCCATGAATGTTTATAAGAACGACGGGCTGGCGTTTGCCATCGGCCCAAAGAGGTAAGGTGTCACATAAGCATAACCAGGGACAAGCGGTTCATGCTGCGATTGCCTGTGGCTGTGTGACTTTCATCAAGCCCTACGGGAGCATTTTATGTTCGCTTGTGTAGGATGACTGGGGTTAATTTCAACCCTATAGAATCTGGAATATTCAAGGCTTGGAATGGGTCAGCGCGTCTCTAAAATGTAACACATGTATAATGTATAGACGATTCTGGTAAGATTTAAATATATTGTCTAACTCGGCCCTACATTATCAACATCTAATAAAGAACGTTGGCTACTCTCAAAGAAATGCAATTTTATGGAATTATTAATTAAGATTTAATAAATATAAAACATATATAAACTGGGTGATTATTACAACTAATACGCCAGCCATTTAATTTGCTAAGTAGTAGACCCCTGCCTTACAATAAATGAAGCATTGAATGCGTGTCGATTTATGTGAAAATTAGTTATTTATGAAAGTAAATATTAATGAAAATTTGACACGCATTCACTATTTCAAGCGATCATAGATTTAAACTTAGAAAATTATGAGCATGCAATAATTATATAATAAAATGTAGATTTTAGAAATATGCACCCACGAAAGTTAGAGTTAGGCAGGCTAGATTATTAGAGAACTTTACATTAAAAAAATTTGGTTGTATTCTCATCCTTGGTGTTCGCCTAGAGATGGCATTGATGCTAATCAAAAACATATACATATAACGATTCCGGGGCCTGACCTAAATGATCGATTTGATCTAAAAAGATCTGATTTCTTAGATTTATAATAAAATATTCTACTAACTAATACTATTATATGATGTTAGTTTTTTCATTTTTTTCATAAATGTTTATTAATCTTATCTTGTTTTTGAGTTTGTGTGTGTCTTTTTAAAGTTACGGTGTTTTTCTAACTTTTTTTGGGGGGGACTTTATGTGTGTCTTTTTAAAGTTACGTTTTTTTTTTTTTTGCAAGTGTAAATCAATACTTTTATTCAAAAGCAAGACGTAATAAGTAAATGTTTATTAATCTTATCTTGTTTTTGAATTTGTGTATGTGTCTTTAAAGTTACGGGGCTTTTTCTAATTTTTTTTTGGGGACTTTATGTGTGTCTTTTAAAGTTACGGTACCTTTTTTTTTTTGCAAGAGTAAATCAATCATTTGATTCAAAAGCAAGACGTAATAAGTCAATGTTTATTAATCTTAGATTGTTTTTGAGTTTGTGTGTGTGTCTTTAAAGTTATGGGACTTTTTCTCATTTTTTTTTTGGACTTTATGTGTGTCTTTTTTTAAAGTTACGGTATTTTTGGTCAAGAGTAAAAATCAATTATTTTTATTAAAAAAGCAAGACGTAATTCTAAATCGATCAAAAGTAACATCATTTATATACTACAATTTAGAATTGATACCTGATTACTATTAGTAAGGACCATCATTGAAAGATTCAATTGAAAAATGATACCCGACTAATTTCCGTTTTCTTTTTTTTTGGGGGGGGGGGACAGTAATGAATCAGAAAGTGGGTTGTTTTTGTTAACTCTGTCTATATAAAAAGGATACCGTTATTGAAATACTAAATTTAAAAATGATAGCCAACTAATTTGCATTTCTTTTGACAGTAATTAATCAGAAAGTGGGTTTCTTTTTTTTTTTTTTTGGTAAATCTTTTGTATATATATATATAAAAAAAATACCGTAATTCAAATACTCCATTGAAAAAAACCAAACCCCGTTGAATTTGCTTTTTTTTTTTTTTTTTTTAAGACAGTAATTAAGTAGGAACTGGGTTGTTTTTGTTAGTGTGTAGATATAAAAACTAATCTTATTTTGAAATAATAAATGTAACAAAAAAAAATAATAATAATAATACCCGACTAATTTTCTTTTTTGGACAAGTAATTCCTAATAATTAGACACTGGGTTGTTTTTGTTTGTGCTTATATATATACAGTATAGCAAAAGTAACTGGTCACGGAGTAATTCTCACGAAAACGGTCCTTTTCGCATGATCCTTAATTTTTTTGCCGATTTGCACCCTTAAAAGCAATTTTTGAGGGTTACCCATTCGTAATGGAATCTTCAGGACATTATTACTAAACTTACAACAGTAAACTAAGTTATAACACATTAAAAAAAATAGATGTCTTATCAAATTTTAAAAAACTATGACTGCTTCAAATACACATACTCTCACACGAAACTACAGAGAAAATAGATATTCTACTATTACGAGAAAATGATGAACAAAATCAACTACTATGGCAGCCGATCAAGGCATTTCTTTCTCTTTGCTTTTAGCATAGAAAAAAAAAGCCATAACCGGCAGCCGTCGGGAACTCTTTCTGTGTTTTATCGTAGAAAGAAGTCTCATTTGTGTTGGCTTCTGCCGTCGACACCACCTCCGTCCAACATAACGTGAGGACTTTTCTGCGTTTATAACGTAGAAAATTTCCTCTTTTGCTGGGTGAAGGCCAGTGAAACGGTATATTTCTAGGTATTTACCTAGAAATAGCGACATCTTGAGGCGAACACCAAGGATGAGAAAACAACCAAAAATTTTAATAATTAATTTTAGTTTTACAAACGAGAATTTACAGTTTATAAGTTAGATACAGAATGAATAAGCTATAGCAGGATATTAGTAGAGTACTCTAGAGAATTTGGACACAGGTACCTGTTTATGAGAAGTTTTCAGATTCCATGATCAGTAGCAAATTGTTCATGATTCTAGCATTAGCAGTTCTTTACAGCATTTGGATTATTCATACAATTTAACAGCAGCAGCTTTCAAATTATTTTAGGCAGCACATCTTCGTGGTTGAATTTATGAAGGGCAATGGAAGGTTTGGCATCCGATAGGCCATCTCCCGAGCGGAGAATAGTCTGGGCACTTTTACTCGGTCATACCATGACAGGAACAATTTATTTAATATTTTGGAGACTCTCAACTGATCGAGAGCAGAGCTGAAGTTAAAGTGCCTGTTTCTAGCAAGTCTAAGATGGCCTCTCTTCTTAGATCTTATCTTTCACATTTTTGTCATAGTTTATTTTTGGAT
>JAQFVV010009135.1:0-16768 GCA_028023455.1 Epiperipatus broadwayi | reverse complement strand
AGCAATATAATTTTGATTGTTTTTTGTAGTATTGTCAATTATTTTTAAAGTAATAGTTCACAAATTTATTTATTTTACATAAATGCAGTTGAAAATAAATAAAAATTAAATAAAAAAGATAATGTATGATTCTGCAATTTTTTAATAATGTTAATAATTAAATATTTTTTGTTTTTTTAAATCAGTATTATATTTGCCTTGCATGTTTTTAAAGCAGCTTCTATCTTGAATATATCAGAAACAAAATGATGAAATTAATTTAACCCGAGCAAATAAATGGTATTTTAAACTTATATTTGTAACTGTTGATTACATAAAGTTAGTTGTTATTAATTGCATAATACACAAAAATCATTTCCCCCCTTTTTACTCAAAATAGTTTATAATTTGATTAGCATATTTTTCTGCAGAAAAAATTTGTATTCATATGAATTTTAATTCAAAATGATTGAGTAAATATATTTCAACTAATGTACACATTTTAAAATTTAATACTAACTCTTTATTTATTTGGTCCTATTTTTTTCTTGTTTTTCAGTGAATTTGTCATTTTATTGAGAATTTTCATAAGCTTATTTTTAAATTCATATATTTTATAGTATTTCAATGTAAAGCGATTAGTTCATAAAAATTCCATAGATGGCCAGAAAATCAAAAATTTGATAAAGTAAGGTGGTTTTAGAACTCTGTCTTGATGACTGTCACTCTTGTATTTTTGACATCTTCTGATGTCACAAATTTTTATAATACTTGGAAAAAGTAGTTTGAACAATTGGAAACATGTTTATTTGCAAAATTATTGCAATTCAAAATTATATGTATATAATTATGTAATAACTATAATAAATCAGGAATATAAATTAATAATAATTTATTTTGAATGAAAATACTTTATTTTAAAAAATGAAATGTTATATTTTTGGACAATGCAGATATACTCTAAAGCTATTTACAAGCATAGTTTTCATTACATAATCAGTCAAATTGTAATAACCAGTATGAAGATATTGTAATATTGCAATAAATATTAAAAAATTTAAACTTTTAAAGTATAATTCATTAGATTTTTTTCCTCGTGTGTCATAGTATCAGGGAAGTGAACCTGTTTACCGGGGACAACTTCTTGTAAAGCAGCTGTCACTGATCTCTCAACCACCAATGCTTGACAATTCATTAGATTTAAGAGAAATAAATAATATACATTCAGATTTAAAAAAATACACAATAACAAAGATTTTGTTGATTTTGAAAAGAAATTAATCTTTCTAGAGAATGATGATTCTACAAAGCTTTTTGTTTTCATTATAAATTCATTTTTAAAATATTTTCTGAAATAAAATGTGAATATTTAAAATTTATTTCAATGGTAAACAAAAATATCTATCAAATTAAGTCAAATTTATTACTTTTTGATAAGTAATGATGGTTTAATCTTAAACTTAATGTTGAATGTTTACAGCAACTAAGAATAAAAAATGACAGTTTGCATGAGGATTAATATATTTTGTTGTTATATATATAGCAAAAATGTATTTTTTAGTTTTTTGTAGATTAAAATTTTGGTATTTTGTTTGTAGGCAATGTATTTTTCATTTGCAGTGAAACAGCCACTAAATAGAAATTACAAGATTATTTATATAAAATTGGAAAAATGAAAGATATTTTAAACTTATATTTAGTAACTTTTAATTGCTTAAAGATAATTATTAACTGTATAGAGCATGAAATCATTTTTTATATATTTTTTTACCCCAAATAATTTTTAACATTAAGATAAAAGTATATTTCTGCTGTGAGCTAAGTTAACAATTATAAAAAATTAAACTAAAGACGGATTGGTGAATATATGTTAGATAAAGGTACATATTTTATAATTTATTAATAATGTACTTTATTATTGTTTAGATCAACACATATTTTTTTGATTATATATTACAATAAATGAAAAATGCATTTTTTGCTTTTGGAGTCATTAATAATTAAAATATTTACTTTGGATATGTCATAAGTAGAAAACATCTATTATCTTGTAAGGATATTATGCTTTTTTAGCATGAGTACCATCATTTATGCTTTACATGAAACAGATTTAATGAGGTCACTAACCTATGATACCATCAAAAATATTATAAAATAACCATCATTTCTTTAAAATAACAAATATTTTTAAAAGAGTTTTAAATTATTTTGAAGAATGTTATAATAAATAACTGATTATAAATTAAAATATTCAGTTAAATTTGAGGTTCTATTGTAAGGTGTTTTTAATTTTAAAATGTATTGCTGTATTCTTTCATTAATTTTAAGGCTGAGTATTGCAAATAATTTCATTTGAAATAAAATAAATATTATTTTAATATCAAATTATATTAACAACAATAGCTTTTTTCTTAAAATCTCTCAGTTTATCTGATATCATTCTTTTTTTTCAGAAATAACTTTTGTTAAAAAATTGTGCTGAGGTATTCTTTGCTTGATTCTTTGATATATTCCTAATTTTCCTATTATGTTTGACAATCTAAAATGATTTATTATCATCATCAATACTAGTTGTGTTCCAAAACACCAATCCCAAAGACTGCCATTTGATCCATTTTATAAAATATATAGCTTTTTTCTCTTAAGATGATTAATCCAATTTATTCCTTCTACTTTATTTTTCTTATTTTTTTACAATGCCTTCCAATACACTTTTTATAATTCTCCAGTCTCTAAATGCAATATCAAATTCAAGTTTCTTAGTTGAGTTAAATTTCAGGCTTTAGATATTTTTTAGTTTATCTATATATTAACTCAGGATTATTTATGAGTTTGAAGAATACAAAGTATTTAGTTTTAGTGGCTTCTACTTATTGTATTATCATCTTTAAACACTGAATTGTCTGCTGTAAAGACCCTTACTTGGATATGCAACATCTACATAATTATATCCTGCATAATTTTGTACTAAAAGATATCAGTACTAGTACATATCCACTGCTTGATGGTACTGCTTTTCATCCAATGCACACCAATGTTATTTTAGCAGCCTAACTTAGGCTAACACTACAACAATTTATTGTCTATAGAACAGTGATGTTCATATTATACATTGTGGGTATATATTGCATTGCACACATATATTATAGCCCACTCATGTGCTTCACAACACTATGCAAATGCACACATTTCACAGATTGCTACTTTATCATTTGAGGGTGTATGGAATTCAACTGACCATAACTCTTGTAATGTGCTTTCAAAGAAATGCTCCATCTGTAATAGAGAAGAAGAAACAATGAATCATTTTCTACTGGACTGCTCCTCACTTTTAAAATATAGGCAACTCATCACCACTATCTCACACAGCAATAAAATTACCATCAATATCTTAATTGACAGTATCTCAAAAGGGTTTTTTCCAACAATCAGGATTTCAATCTATCTCCCCTATTTACATTGTGGTTCCTGAGATGTCACTTTGCATTTAACCCCACTTCTTGCAAATTGGAGTCATTGTTTCTAAATAAATTGGAAAAAATTAAAATTAGGAATTGGCTCATTGCTCCATCTGACATAGTGTCAGCCACCTATAGTCTACAACTCTAGTGCTACCCAATTATAAATAAATGTAATCATGAACATAGAAGAATAAAAAAAAACGTTTCAACTCTCGGAAGCAAGAAAATACCAATTCATTTCTAACATAGCAATGACCAGTTGCAACTCATTAATTGAATAAAATAAAATCATAATTGCATGCATTTGTAATCTTGCATGTAACAGTGACTATCGATCATAGATCAGACTGTAATAAATCTACAACATTTTTATTTAAAATTCAAAAAGAAAAAAAATGTGATAACAAATTGTAAAATCAAATCATGTATACCTTTCATGTAAATATCCATATGTAAATAATAATGCTAATAAATCAATTTTAAAACTAGTAGTCATAGTAGTGGTGGTGGTAGTGGTAGTAGTAGTAGTGGTGGTGGTGGTAGTGGTGGTAGTAGCAGTAGTAGTAGTCTACCGGACAAGCTGCAATCCTATTTCAAAACAATTATTGATGACATAAGAAACAGGCAGAAACATAGTTCAATAGCTGTTCAATTGGATATTAAAGCTGCCTTTGATACAGTTCCAATCAGAAAATTTATTGATGTATTAGTAGATACACCAATTACTAGATTAATACTAAACATTATTAACAACCTCTTAATTAATAAAGAAATACACCTTACAATGAATGGAAAGTACTCACCTTCCTTTAACCCTTACTGCTTCCATTCCACAAAGAATCTCCATTAAGTGCCATCTTATTCACAACATATATAAATCCACTCTTGAACAAAATTGAAAAAAAGCATACCCTGGCATTTGCATTTCAGTATAAATACTAACATATCGTGCTTAGCCTTCATGGATGAATCTTGGTGTTCCTGTCCAAAAAATATTTGCCAATGCTGTTGCAAATACTGGAAGAATTTTCAAGAAAGTATAGACTTGAATTCAATGGTGATAAATCATGTGCATGGAAAATTTTTAATGGACAGCCTACCAGCATCCTTTCTTTAAAGGAAAACCTACCCCTTTTAGTAATGCAGCAATGTGAGTAAAAATCCAGAACATGCTCAAAATAAAAATTGAAAATATAACAAGCTTGCTCATGAAAACTTATCTCTTAGTTTATGCAAAAATATCACTATTCAACATGCTAATCAATACAAGAATTATTTACTATACTCCAGTAGTTATATATGCAAAAGCCTTTCTCACATATATCTACTCAATGCTCAGAAAATGTTTATGGGGTCAACATATCATTTCCACCTCAATCAGAAAACTTCAGTGTCAACTAATTCAGAATGGGATGGAACTGCATTCAGTTAACACATTTAGAATACAGAAAACACTAAACCTAATCTCATCTATTACTAAATTATTCCCTCAAATTGCTCCTGCCTTCAAAATTACACCCACTGATAGACCACCTCCTACAAAAGGCTATTGCAAAAACCTTATTGACCCTTTGCTTTCCATTGATAACCACCATTTCTACCCTCCCCTGAATAAATATAAATATTGGGAAGTCCATTCACTCCTCCAACCACATTCAATTAATGATGAGAGTAAGTCAATTTTGAGTCTCAATAACTGTCAAATAATTAGAAAATTTAGGTTTTGGAACCTGGAGCTAAAATTCTTTGATTTTTTTTAGTTAAACTTAATCTGGAATGCCTTCCTACTCTTTATTTTTATAAATATAAAAGACAGTGCAAGAGAGTAGATGCTCAATGCACACTTTGTCACAGAGAAATGAAAACACAAACTCATCTATTCTTTGACTGTCAATGCTTTGACAACAAATGGATAGTAATCCCTAGACTATTCAATTTCATGTCAACACGAACTATTTATTTAAAACATTCAGTAAGGATATATATGCACAAATTCGGGCAAGCACTTTTATTCTATATGCACTATGGTGCACTAGATGTACATTCATGTACAATAATAACCCTAGAAGACACCCAGACACCTTTTCAATCAAATTGGAAAGTATTAGAGAAAGGGACAAAAAATCACATCAGAAAAAGTCTTTCAAGACATGTGGTCTTTAATGAATAAAAATCTTAGATCCTAGCCTAAAGTAATGACAATTGTCCCATTTTTGTCATCCCAGTGAGATGATGAAAAACAGACTTGAATAAACTTATATAATTTTTGCAGTTTGAGATTTCTGTTTTGTATATATGTACTCTAATTTAAGATGTAACTGACTGTCTATTTAATTTCTCAGGTACATATATAATTTTTTTTAGTAATTTTTTTTAATGCTCATTCATATTCTTTGTATATATCTCATGTACATGTTATTATACCATTGTTACTATACTAAATGTATCAAATTCCTGTATCATACTATATGTAATAAGTTATGTAACCCTTGATTGCTTAATAAAGTTCTTTGAAAAGTAGTAGTAGTAGCAGTAGGAGTAGCAGTAGAAGTAGCAGTAGCAGTAACAGTAGTAGTAGTAGTAGTAGTAATAGTAGTAGTAGTAGTAGTAGTAGTAGTAGTAGTAGTAGTAGTAGTAGTAGTAATAATAATAATAATAATAATAATAATAATAATAATAATAATAATAATAATAATAATAATAATAATAATAATAATAATAATAATAATAATAATAATAATAATAATAATAATAATAATAATAATAATAATAATAATAATAATAATAATAATAATAATAATAATAATAATAATAATAATAATAATAATAATAATAAAAAGAAGAAGAACAACAACAGTATGATGAGTGATGAGATGAGATACATTGTGACTTTTACTTTTCAGAGTCAGGAATCTCTCAGCTACCATGCCTAGAGAAACCTATTAGCCACTTTACCTTCCCTTTCCATTCCCCACCCAAAATTTTTTACCATATTCTTCTCTATCCTGCTCCATCCCATTTTCACAATATAATCTTTGTCAATTCCATGGCCTTTATATCTAAATCCCCTTATCTTTTTTAAATTTGCATAAAAATCAAGAGCCCATCTTCTATATAATCACTGTTTATATTTTATTTTCCCACAACTTCATTATTTCTACCCTTTCTATTTGCAAACATTTACATTCAGTTAACAGATGTTTAATATTTTTGTCTCCCTTACACAACTTGCAGACTAAAGCACCCAAATTTTTCCATTTACATGTATATTCCCTTGTTGCAAAATATCCTATTTGAGCCTTAAACAGGAAGTTACTTTCCTTGCTATTATCATAAATTAACTTGCACCCAATATTCTATTTACTTCTATATATATTTATACTTTTTACTCTCCATACTAGTTCTTCATCTTTCCAACTCCCTATTCTTTGTTAATGCATCTATTCTACTATCCCATTCTTTGCAACCATTACACTCAACAATTCTCCTAAAACAATCATCCCACCCTTTTATATAAGTATACGGAAATAAATTCTTTATCCAAATCTTCTGTATATCAACAATTTTCTCACCCATATTTCTGCCTGCTCTTTACTCATAACCCAATTAAATACTATTTTGCTATTGCCTTATTATTCATAAATTGCAATCTACCAAACATTTTTCTTTTTGCATCTCATATAAAAAGTTGACCATCCATTCCTTCTTGAATTGCCTTCTTTGATGTCCACGCATCTGCATCTAATGCATGTCTTCCTACTTCTCTTTGTACTTTTTTAAAGTAATCTAACACCCCTTTGCTAACACATAATGCATCATTACCATAAGTTAGTCCTGCTACTGCCACTCCCATACAATTATAGTTAGATCACACATATTATATGAAGCCACTGTTAACTTCTTTAGCAGTCCCTTTCTTTTCTTTACTTCATTTATCAATTTTCTCTCCCATTCATTTAAGCAATTTTTCCAACTACTTAAGATGATTCCCAAATAGTTATACTCATTCACCACACTTAACTTTATATCCACCAATTTGTTCTTCTCTTTTCCCAGTAGTAATCATCATTACTTTTGATTTTTCATTACTAAATTTAACCTCTATCTCTTTACCCCCTCTTACACATGTCTTAGCATAACTTCCACACCTTCCCTTCTTTCTGTGCATAAGAAGACATCATCTGTAAATAAAACACTCAATAACGTATATACTACCTTGCCACTCTTTCTATTGTTCTTTTCACTTTTCTCAAATACAACAACAAAAAAAATAGATGACATAGAGCATTCTTGCCTTAGTTTCACAACATTTTTAACTTTAATTGATTTTATACTTTCTAATTGATACATATAATAATTATTTGCATACAATCTTTTAATAAGATTCACTAAATCTCCATCCATTCCCAAATTTATTAAACTTACCTATAATCAATTTCTATTTACTCTATTATATGCCTTCTGTATATCTATAAAACCACATATAACTGTCTACCTGTATTACTACTCATATCTGTAAGTTGTGTAGCTACAAATAAATTATTTCCTATATGTCTATCCAATTGAAAACATTTTTAAATAAATTGAGATACTGCCAAATCTCTCTGCTCATTATAATACTTAACTGCCAGCCAATCAGATGTTATGATAGATGTTATTTGGCAGTAACTCAATTTATTTCAGTTTGAACTATATGTGTTTCGCAAATTAAAATATTATTTGAAAACTTCTTTGCAATTCTCTCACTATATTATTTTCTTCCATCTATTTTATACCCTTCTAGTCACCATAAATGTGAAAACTTTATATTATACTGACATTACCACTATTAGTCTATAACTGTTTAACTTTATATGATCTTGACCCTTTCCTTTAAATAGCAGTCTTACTCTTGTATTACTACAACTATCTGAAAAATCTATCTTCTGTGTTATCTTATTAAAACATGATAATAGGTTTAATTTTGCCCTATATCCTAAATTCATTACCATCTCTGCTGCTCATCCATCCAAATCTCTTGCATTTTCTATTTTCAATTTCTTTCCTGCCTCATTCAGTTCATTTTCTGTAAATCTAATATTTCCATTACTATATGCTTTTATGTTTGTTATCACTCTGTCCTTCACATCTAGCATGTTTTCTATACCAATTACATATTTATTTAAGATTGTCTCTAATTTTTTTTAATACTATTTCTCTCTCCCTAGATTACTTCTTTTAATGTATTTCCAAAATTTTTTATTCCCATCTTTTCCACTTTTATTTATATCCTCCAACAATTTACTATTTAATTTTGTTTTCTCTCTATAATTATCTATTTTGCCAACTTCTTTTTATCTAAATATTTTTCCCATTTAGCATTAATATCTTTTTTATTTTCCTTGTTTTTAATGGCACACTTGTATTCTCTGCATGCTTTCCCCCTCTCTTTTACACTTTTACTAAGTCACACTTTTCTATTACTTTTATTCTTCTGAATATTCTCAACTAAAACTCTATTTGCCACTTTTTCTACTTCACCACACCAATCTTTATATTCACCCCCATCCAACTCCTCCATGGCTTCTTCAACATTTATTTTATATTCTTCTAAATTATTCTTATCGTTCATTCCCCATCCATATCTTTCACTATTCTTTCTATTTTTATTGCTATTTCCCATCACATTACTAGCCATTTCTATTACAAAGAAATTGTGATTACTATTACATACTCTTTTTTCATTATCAAACACTTTAATTTTTTTTACTTTATTCATTCCCCTTTTTTCTACTAATACATAATTTACTGTGTAAATTATATTACTTCTAGATTATGTGTACTGTCCCTCATATATATTTCACAAATTTTCAATGCTCAAATTTTACTCTCTGAGTACCAAACTTTTCATACAATAGAGCCAACAAATGCAAATCTTCATAATTAATGGATGCAAGTAGTTTTGTGTATAAAATCCCTATCTAGTGCATACTCATTTAATATTCTCATTGACTACAAAGCCTTTCACTTGGTGGCATTATTATATACAGTTAAATGCCAAGAAGATTTGAGGTTCGAAATAAGGTTGGGAAGACAAGAATGGATGGTGGCTATAGTTTATATAGCTACTGGAGATAGTCAAACTATAATGGAGTGGAACAGTAGCATATAAAAATGCCTAGTTAAGGATATACTGAGTTTTAAAGTAAAGGGGAAAAGAATAACGGTTATAGGAGATATTAATGGGCATATTGAAGAAATTGATGATGCAGATAATACAAATGGACAGCTTTTGAAGAGAGTGAATTTGAGCATTGGAAATGTATTAAATATTTATGAGGCACAATATACATGGTCTAGATATAATATATTCCACACAATAGATTATGTATTGGTAGAGAAAAAGAGAATAAATAAAGTATGGAAAATTAAGGTGTTTGATAATGAAGAGAGAGTATATAATAGTGATCATAATTTTTTTGTAATCAAAATGGTTAGTAATGTGATGGAGAATAAAAATAAAAAGTCGAAACAATAGTGAAAGATGCAGATAGATAGTGAATGATAAGAATAAGTTGGAAGAGTATAAAATACAAGTTGAAGAAACCATGGAAGAGTTTGTTGGGAGTGAGTATAATGACTGGTGTGATGGAACAGAAAAAGTGGCAAATAGAATTTTAGGTGAGAATATTCAAAAGAATAAAAGTAATAAAAAAATGAGAGTTAATAAAAGTGTAAAAGAGAGAAAAAAGCATGCAGAGAATATAAGTGTGCTATTAAGAATAAAAAAAAGCGAGAAAGATATTACTGCTAAATAGGAAAAGTACTTAGAAAAGAAGAAGTTAGCTAAAATAGATAATCATAGAGAGAGAATGAAATTGAATAGTAAATTGTTGGAGGATATTAATAAAAGTGGAAGAGATGGGAGTAAAAAAATTTGGAATTACATTAAAAGAAGAAATGTAGGGGAGAGAAAGATAGTATTACTAGATGACGAGGGAATAGAGTGTAGCTCTAGAGAATTAGAGAGAATCTTGAATAGGTATGTAATGGATATAGAAAAGATGTTAGATGTGAAGGACAGAGGGATAGAAAATATGAAAGCATATTGTAATGGGAATATTAGGTTTACAGAAAATGAACTGAATGAGGCAGGGAAGAAATTGAAAAGTGGAAAAGCAAGAGGTTTAGATGGATGGGCAGCAGAGATGGTAATGAATTTAGGGCATAGGACAAAAATAAAGCTATTATCATGTTTTAATAAGATGGCAGAAAAAGAGCTTTTCCCAGGTAGTTGGAGTAATACAAGAGTAAAATTATTTAAAGGAAAAGGTAAGGATCATAGAAAGTTAAACAATTATAGCCTGATAATGGTAACATCAGTTTTTTTATATGTCATAGCATCAGCTGGAAGGCAAACCTGCCAACAACCATCTGCAACCAACTGCTTGCTTGCAAAGGTGAGGCTGTTGCTGACATCTCAGCTAACAATGCTTGACTATCAGTTTTAAATAAAGGATTTTTCATATGTGGTGGCTGAAACAGTTGCAAAATGGATGCAAGAAAATAATGTATTGGGGGAAATGCAAGGAGGTTTTAAGTCGGTTAGGCATATAAGAGATGGTTATTTGTAGTTACACAACTTATACGATATGAGTAGGAGATACAGGTAGAGAGTTATATATGAGTTTTATAGATATAAAAAGTCATATGATAGAGTAAATAGATTATGGATGTGTTTAGAAAATTAGGGAATGGGTGAAGCTTTAATGGATATTACTACGACATTATATGAAAATAATTACATATACATATCAATTATGAAATATACAGAATCAGGGATCAAAGTGAAAGATAGAGGTGATACTAAGGTCAAAGGATGCCCTTTGTCACCTATTTTTTGTTTGTTGTAGTTTAGTGAAATGGAGAGAGCAATAGAAAGACTAGGGAGGAGAGGATAGAATGCCGTTAATGGGTGGCAAGAGAGTATGTACTTTGTCAGGTCTTTTTTTGGGGATGATGTTTTTTGTGTGAAAAAAAAAAAAAGAAAAAGATATGGAAGATATGCTGATTATGGCATGTACAAGGGTTGGGTAAAGGGAATTGGGGGATTAAATTTAATGAAGAGAAAATCAAATATAAAAAGATGGTTAATGCTGCGGAAAGAGAAGACAAAGAAAAGAAATTTTTATTGGGAGATATAAATATTAGAAGTGTGGTGAATAGATGTAGTTATTTGGGGATCATCTTGAGTAATCAAGAAAAAATTGCTTGAATGAATGGGGGGAAAAAAAACTGATAAATAAAGCAAAAAAAAAGGGATCAATAAAGAATTAACAATGTTTTCATATAATAAATATGATGTAGCTAGAATTACATGGAAGGAAGTGGCAGTAGCAGGGTTAACATATGGCAATGATGCATTGGTATTAGTAAAGGGGTATTAGATTACTTAGAAAAAGTACAAAGGGAAGTAGGAAGACATGCATTAGATGTAGATGTGTGGACAGCAAAGGAGGCAATTCAAGGAGAAATGGGATGATCAAGTTTTTAGTAGGAGAGATGCAAAAGCAAAATGAAAATGTTCAGTAGATTACAGTTTATGGATAATAAAAGAATAGCCAAAATAGTATTTAAATTGGGTTATGAGTAAAGGGCAGGCAACAAGATGGGTGAGAAAGGTAATGTGACATACAGAAGATTTAGATAAAGCATTTATGTCAGTATATTTATACAAAAGGTGGGATGATTGTGTTAGGAGGATTGTTGAGTGTTATAGTGGTAAGGAATGGGATAGAAGAATAGATGCATTAATAAAAAATAGGGAATTGGAGAGATGGAGAACTATCATGGAGAGTAAAAAGTGCTTAAATATATAGAGAAGTAAATAGAATATTGGGTGTGAGTTAATTTATGATAATAGCAAGAAAGGTAGTTTACTGTTTAAAGGCTCGAACAGGATCTTTAGCAATAAGGAATACATACACAATAAATGGAAAAATATGAGTATTTAGTCTGCAAACTGTGTAAGAGGAGGCATAGAAAATATTAGGCATCTGTTGATTGAATGTAAATGCTAGAAAGCAGAAAGGGTACAAATAATGATGATGTGAAAGGCTAGATATAAACAAAGTGATTATACAGAAAGATGTGTTATTGGTTTTTATGCTGGGTTTGAAAACAGATAAAGGGGATTTAGACATAAAGGACATGGAGTTGACAAAGATTATGTTGTGAAAGTGGGATGGAGCAGAATATGGAGAAACTTAGGGTGGGGAATGGAAAGGGAAGGTAAAAGGGTGGCTAACAGGTTTCTTCAGACATTGTTGCTGAGGAGATTCCTGACCTCAGTATAAGAAGTCCAGAGTGCATTCACATCACTTTACTATTATTAACAGCATGCATAAGCATATAGCAACAACAACAGCAACAACAACAACAACTACAACAACAACAACAATAATAATAATAATAATAATAATAATAATAATAATAATAATAATAATAATAATAGTAATAATAATAATAATAATAATAATAATAATAATAATAATAATAATAATAATAATAATAATAATAATAATAATAATAATAATAATAATAATAATAATAATAATAATAATAATAATAATAATAATAACTTAATAATAATAATAATAATAATAATAATAATAATAATAATAATAATAATAATAATAATAATAATAATTATAATAATAATAATAATAATAATAATAATTGGATATAATAGAAACTGAAATATACCAAAAAACTTTTGATCTCAAAAAATGATTTACATAACAACCACACATACTTGGGCTTTGGAAACAAAAAAATATACAGCAGCTCTCAAATTGATCCATCAAAATATTTAGTCAGCCAAGGTTTTTGTGCCTGCTCAAGGCAATCATCATCACCATCAGGTGGCACAGGCATAATTATTTCCCACAACTGCCCTTTTGATTCTTTTAAAATTATATATATTGACTCTAATCTTATCATATTAACACTCCATCATAAAAATATCACACTTAACCTAGTATTTGTATATATACCACCAGGCCCCATCATCATCTCCAGAATAATAGCAACAATAAATTCAATGCTTACAGCAACACCAAATCCCATAATACTCCTGGGAGATTTCAACATGACCTACCAAACTTTTGTCACCAAATGGATCCATCAAATAACAATCCCACTTATGAGTGCTGAGGGTTTTCTCCCATCAAACTCAATATCTTTTAATAACAATAGATATAAGTCACTTATTGATTTGTGTTTCTACTCACCAATGTTACATCATTATTTTAATCTTGAACTCTGTCCATCTATAATCTCAGATCATGCTGCTCAGTTCATCACCCTCGACCTAACAAAAATACAGAATACAACAATAGCCCTCCAAAAGACTATGCGAATACTTCTTCCAGCACAAACAACTGAATTCCTATATTCAGAAACATATATAATGCTCCAAAAACTTCAAAACATGTCACTTGATCCAGTACAAAAGTATATAGCATTCACCAATATACTTTCTTTCAACATCAATCATATTACCTGCAACTCAACATCCCCCACCAGATTATTAGCATTGGCAGATGAACTACATAAAAGAATAACCATTTCCAGACCAACTACAGATAATCAAACACAAATTAAAAAACTTACAGAAATGTACAACAATACATGCAATACACTAAAGCAATATGTAGCAATAAAAAAGAAAAAATATGCCTTACACAACAACATACTTGGACCAGAGCATACATATGGTGGGCATTGGGATACCCATCCACAGTCAGAGTGCCTATGGCACTTGAAATAGATGGTTCTATAACAGCTGGACATAACATGATAAACCCAATATATCAACACTTTAAAAAAAAACTGCAAAAACAGAGTGTGTACATACCAAATGAAGACATATTTGGAGACCCTGAAACAGACACACCAATAACAACAACTGACATTGTATTTCAACTTGCAACAATAACAAACACATGTCACCCAGGACCACAAGGAATTCCCAAATTTGTGTTCAAACATCTTAGTCACTTCACAGCAAAATACCTGTGCGATCTAGCCAATTACATATCCCAAAAAATTTACAACATACAAAGTCTATACCCAATTGCAATGGTTCCATTTAACAAAAAACCAACAGCAATATCATCTTTATCTAATCTATGACCAATTTCAATGGGACCTTTAGGAATAAAAATTCTTGAAAGAGTGATAAAGGAAAAAATAGAACAACACATACTCCCTGTGTTATCATCAGCACAATATGCCAAAAAAGGATCATCCATTGGCCAGGGTGCCTTAATGTACAAAACAATTATTGTGAAGTAATAAAATAAATATACACAATTATGATTCAACATAGACATTGAACAGCTTTTATTTCAGTACTATAAGCCAAATTATTAGACATATGAAAAACAGCAACATCATCCTATATAAATCAAATCTTTCTCAATACGTGAAATTCATCACATTGGATTATAAATATCGCAGTCTTTAGACCAGGATAATCATCCTACAAAGAAGGATCCCCCACAAATTGCCTTGCTCTTTAATATATATATATATATATATATATATATAAAATCATCTAATAGTAGAATACGAAAAAAATAAAAAGCATTCAAATTCCAAACATACTTTAAATATATGATACATAACTATATGGGCAGATGTAACGTTTTTTCTCCCTCTAAAGACACTCCCATAATACGAGAGATAATCAGAATTATACACTCCAAATTTTAATTTAAAAAATTAACACTAAATAAAACTGCTGCATGGTCAATATACACAGGCAAGCACTGTACAGAGATGTTTAATGGTAAACCATCTGCTTTCCTTGGTTTCCCATTCTACCTTGGAACCAATGGAATGAGGCAAAAAATTCAAAATAAATTAAAAATAGATGCTGAAAAATCACAGCCTCACTTGAAAAGTCATACCTGTCAATATATGCAAAGGTAGCACTATTTAATCAACTTATAACTACAAAAATTACATACTATACACCTATAATCAAATTTGCAAAAATATTCATATCTAAAATATCATCAATCTGTAAATAAACTATTACAAAGTAAGAGAAAGACAGGGGCAATGACTATTAAAAATCTGATCAGACTAATTTATATAACAATGTACTTGGGCTCCATATAATCAATGTTTTTTACATTTAGAACCGTAAACTTAATAACAGCAACCATAAAAAGATTTCCAGACCTGGAGTGTGTAATCAGTATAATACCCACAGACAGACTAATTTCATATGGATATCTATCCACACTGATTTAAGAACTCAAGCCAATATACAACAAAATATCACTCAATAATGACAACAAGTATACATACTGGGACATTTACAATATACTACATCCCAACCAGACACCCAATCTACATCCATCAGTTCTTGGAATAGACAACAGGCAGCTACTGCAACAATTCAGAAAATGGTCATTAGAACCAAAATTATTCGATTTTCTACTTAAGCTTAATCTCAATGCTCTACCCACAACCCATTTCCTTAGATTTCGTAGATTCTATACCAATATAGACCCCATGTGCGGACTATGTCATAGAGAAGAAGAGACACAAGATCATTTTCTTCATTCCTGCAGTGCCCTAGAAACAATACGTCGCACAATGTTTACCACATACAGAAAGGCTATCATTTCAATAGATGAAATAATAAATACATTTAAAAAAGGCAATAACCCTGCTATTCGTGCAGCAACATACAGCCTTTATGCCTATGCACTTTTGCACTTGCCAATAACCCTCGACGCCACCCAGCAACATATTCAATAAAACTAGAACTGTTAAGAAAAAGAGACAGCATCCTAGCTCAACCAGATATATTTGCAGCCACATGGTCACACTTGAAACAGAGATCCAGTCTATGAAATATAAAGACCAATAAGATAGATGATGACATTTTCAACATCAGCATTTTTTCCAACTTTAAAAAAAAAAAAATGCAAGCATAAACTGAACTAGATAGAAGACCAAATTTAAAAACAAGAAGAAAAAAAAAGGATGCAGAAAAGATAAAGACTTATATACTGAAAGTTGTAATTTGTTTTTCATTTGTAAAAATCAATATATGACTCTGTAACTTTTTAGACTCAATAAAGTTTTGCTTTGAAACATAATAATAATAATAATAATAATAATAATAATAATAATAATAATAATAATAATAATAATAATAATAATAATAATAATAATAATAATAATAATAATAATAATAATAATAATAATAATAATAATAATAATAATAATAATAATAATAATAATAATAATAATAATAATAATAATAA
>JAQFVV010009134.1:0-16790 GCA_028023455.1 Epiperipatus broadwayi | reverse complement strand
CTTATTTTATTTTAGGAAATATAAAAAAATATCTACAAAAATTTATTCTGTGTTTATTTCTACTTTTCCTTTATTTTACATATATATATATATATATATTGTACCGAGACAAAGTCAGTACATGTTTATACCCACACACACACAAGCAGTGTAAATGCTCTATATTTTATTTACTTTCAATTTATGATAAATTGTAAATATATTTTCTTTCAATACTTTATAAAATATAATATAAATTAAAATGCTAATATTTCTGATTAAATAGATAATAGAATGTTAATAATTCTAATTAAATAATTTAAGGCTTTCATATAATTTATTGTAATAATATCCTCTAAAAAATAAAAATATTAAAATATTACTAATATGCCATTCTAAATCTAAATAAATAATTCTACTTGTATATGCCGCGGGGGTAATTAAGAAAAGGGTTTATTTTAAATTATAACTATAGCAAAAGTTAAAAGCTTATAGAGGTGATTTTGAGATTAAATGCTCGACTTTTAAACTAATGTAAGAGTGTATTGTTCTCTTAAAACACACACGCACGTATGCATCAAAGGTGTGAATAAGTATAAATTTTTTAACTGAGATTGCAATATGAGATTGCCTAAACCTAATATTGCCTCAAGCATATGGATTGAATGAACATTACGTAGGACACGGACCCCAACGACAACTCAGAGAATATTGAACTCTGGGGGAAGATTGGATCCTCAGATAATAGCCAACCCATATAAATATGAGTCTTAGTCTTTGTCTTCACCTTTTGATTGACCTTAAAAAACTTTGATTAACCTTAAAATGCTTGGTTACAGTTTTTTACATTCTTTGTTTTGTTTTGCTTATAGTTTTTGTTAAAATTCTTCCAGAAGCTACAACTGTAAATTTTTTGTTATCCAATATGACCACTGTGAAATTAACCTTTAGAGCGTCGATAGTCATGATGGGCTAAGAAACCCCTCAGTGATTGATCGACGCTCCGCCGCCAGAACATCTCCACCGCTATGAATAATCAACCACAGTGTCATCCAAACATCGTACTCCAATCAGTCCCATGACGTTGTCCCTTCTAACTTACAAGAATCGTCCAAATATACTATGCTGAACTTATATAAAATTAATAACCACTTATTATGGAAACAGTATCCAACCAGTTCGAACCCTCATCAAATTAGAAGCAGCAGAAGACTACGCAAAATCCTAGGTAAACATTTTATTTCTTTTATGCTCCCATTCATTCTTTAAGTATACTTTAAAAGGCAATCTCATAACTAATTAAATTCACATTTCGTAAATCAAAATATAAAATGATCCATAATCCCTCATATTTGAATATTAATATTTTTAACCTCAACTTCCGTAAATAAAATATCAGACGTTATATAATTCCCCATATTTAAATCTTAGGACTTTTCCTGTTATGAACTTTGATCAGAACTATTGTTTGCTTTTTCGCAACGAAATTATAACACACACCTAACTTCAAATGTAAAAGAAGAAATATTTTATATCATCTCTGTTTTTTATGCATAATATGTTCTTTTCTGTGCGAGTGCAAGAATGCGTGTATGTGTGTGCAAATAAATCTATCAACTAATGTTTCATTTTTTTTTTTATATTCAATAAATTCCATTATTATTTAAACAAGTCGAGCATTCCTCAAATCATTCTTTATAATTAAAAAATATATTTAAGTATTATAAATAAAAAATTATTCACGCAATTAATTATGTTTACTTTTAAATTTGTCTTTCTTATCTTTGTTTTGCTTATTTCTTTAAACTTCATCGTGCCGTAAGTCACGATGTTTATTTACTATGTAGTTAAGATAGGTTTAAGAGTTGGGAGGGTCTATTATTAATCTGTGTAATTTAAACGTCAATAAAGATAATATGAATAATTCTATTGGACTGTATAATAATGGGGGGATGATTTTACAAGCTTCTAATTTTTTTTGTATAAGGATGCATAAATCAAACATTCGTACTAGTTGCAAATAACCAATGTCCCGGCCCAATACTCGGACCGATCTATAAACCAACCAAGCTTCTTCTCTATTGGTTATTATTGTGTCTTTTACCAGAATGATATTCTTGAAATAGTTTCATCGCGACCCTGAGTGACCCTTATTGGTCCATGCTGGGAGTTTGAGCTTATGGGCGGGATAAGACTTCGAAATCGTTTTGGTATGACGTAAGGTGATGCGAGAAATTAAATTGTAAATTAAATCATCATATCTGGCGCCCCCTTGTGTTGATAATGAACAACTATCGATATAGGAAATTAAATAAAGCTTTACGCTATATCATGTTTATTTCGGAGCTCTCAATCCCTATACGATCGGTTGAATAAGCAGCTGGTTACAATATATATATATATGCACATACACTATATTAGTGTGTGTTATATAACCCAACTGGTTACAATATATATATATATCAATAAGTTGTAAAAATAAAATAGGACCAAAAACACAATTAATTGATATTTAAAAGAAAAAAAAATGCTAATTTAAAAAAGAGTTGAAAAAATGGTTTATAGTAAACCATTTTAATAAGTTACAACAAGTCAGTTTAAAAAGTTGAATAAATTGATGACTTAATAGGATAAATTCAAAATTGAACATATAAAAATGATGAAGATATATGGATAAAAAGGTAGTAGGTCTATTGCTCTTCCTGATAACAGTTTTTGTGATCTTTCAACTCTTGATTTTAGTATTAAACCACCATTTCATATCAGAATTCAACAAATTGGACTTAATTTGGAAAAAATATATGTTCATAAATGAAACACATTCTAAAAAATCATATTTGAACTTTGAAAATATTGAAATAAAACAGTTCATTATGAGAACAAAGGAAATTTTCATCATATAATGGTTGACAGGGAAAGTTATTCCAGAAAATCAATGAAATTTTATTTGATTGAATTTTATTTTTAAAATGCAAATGAATAAATGTTAATCTCTGATAAATCTATCAAAATCTGCTTTAAAATATTGAAATTGTTTTATAATTTTTAGAATACCTCAAAAGATCATATCACAGTGTTGATAATGATATTCAATCATCAGTTTCACAAGATATGGTGATCACAATGATCATACTTTTCTTGGTTATCATTATGGTCAAATTTATTAATTCCTGTTTTTAAAAATAAAACATACAGAAATAAATAAAATCAAAGTGTAAATATGTATTCTTCTGATTTTAAAGAATCATTATATGATTATTATGTAAAAGTAATTATAAATATTTAATAAACTAAGCAGTTATTCCAAAACTTTTCTCAATATAATCTTACAAAAGTTGTGGAAACTAGATGACATAGAACTAAATTCATCAAAGATGTAGACACAAGACTAATATACTTTGACCTCACTATACTGACTATCATATTTTTTAAATTAAATAATCAATATTCAAAAATATTGACCCCCCCAGTGAGATATATGTAAAGTAACTGTCAGTCAAGTTAACTTACATTTAGTTTACATGTAGCTCACTAGGGCTTTCAGTACTTTTGCATTGTTTCATATATATCTGAGCTGGCAAAAGGTTATATTTATTTGAAAATATATGATTTTGTAGTTTTAAAATAAAAAAGTAACAAAATATCTCAATAAATAGCAGTACAAGAGTTATTTAAGTAAGTGCAATAACAGAAATTTTTCTAACCAAAAGTCCTAGTCTTGCTTTAAGAGAGTTAAAATTATGGTCTAATTTTTAGAATAACTCAAATTATCCTAATACAATATCTGCAGTGATGTATTAGATGGCATTTTCATAAGATATAGTGATCACTAATCAGAATGCCAGGATTCTAGAATTAATTACCTTCTATTTTTAAAAATAAACATATACATATAAAATAACAGTGTAATAATGTACACTTTTAATTTTTAATAATTATTTACACAATTATTGGTAAAAATAATTATTAACTTTAATAAACTTCACAAAAAATAAGTTTGTAGTTTTTCCAAAATTGATCTTGAAGTAATCTTGCAAAATACATTACAAAACTATGTCCATCAAACAGATGTTGTTGGAGTTTAAATAATTCAACTTTACTGCAATTCAATTATACTAGCTTTTAGATTTTTCTTGAACTAAAAAAATTAAAATGCAAAACTACATGACTTAATTAATTTAACAACAACAAACAAAATTAGTAAAATTTCTCAATAGATAGCTGTACAAGCAAATTTTGAATTTAACACAATTACAGTACCTCTTTCTGCATTTCTCTGCATGGTGGCCTTTATGTTGATTAATAGAAGAGTTAATAACTTGGGAACTCAAAAAAATTAACACTTTACATGTTGACATTTATATCATTCTTGCTGTTGACAATTTTTATAACTTTTATTCTATATTAGAATTCAATAAATTAAACTTGATTTGTTAGATATAGAAGTTTACAATTAAAAACATCCTAAAGAAATTATATTTGTCCTTTTAAAATATTGAATAAATAATAATAATATAAATACATAATGAAAATAATGGACCTTTTTTTATTGGACAATGTAAAGGAAAGCCTGCTAAACCAATGAGTCCAGAAAATTAATGAATCTTTGTTGACTAAAATTTATTTTTAAACAGGAATAAACAAAAATGAAAACTTCATAATAATTTATCATTTTTAAAATATCTCAAAAGTTTCCACCATCATGTTGGTACAATCATTAGTAATAAGTTTCATAAGGAATGACAATTTTACCAGATGTAGTTTTATTATTAGCTTTACAGTTCAATATGTTAACTTCTATTTTTTAAAATAAAACATATACGTATAAAATTAAAGCATAATTATTTAAAATTTTATTTTTACATAATTATTACACAATTATTGTGTAAAAATAAGCATAAACTTTTAACAAACTAGGCAAAAAATATTTTTGTTTGCTATTCCAAAAATCTTCTCAAAGTAATCATACAAATAACTTGGGACCCTGAAAACTAAAATCATGGCAGTCATTCACATAGAGGTTGGATTAAATTACTTTGAAATTCCCAATGACTGAGAAATACTGACATCTTCAGATTTTTTCAAAACAATAAATCAATATATATTAGTTTGCATGAATTGTCATTTAAATAAAAGCTGACAAGATAAACCTACAGAAAGCCACATGAGGGCAAAAAAAGCTAATGTCAAACATTGCCATATAATTATTTAATTAACTGGCTTGGATTTCTAACAGATAATTATTAATTTACATGTATAATATAGTTATCTATCATCTTTATTTGAAAGACTAAAGAAAGTTATCAAGTGTAAAAGATTTACCACAATTAAATTTTAAAAAAATTAACATGCAGTAAATCTTCATTATGTAGTATTTACTAATTAAATTAATAAAACTGATTCAGTTAACAAAAGTAAGTATTTTAGTATTATTCATTTTAAATGTTTATTTGATTTGATTATATTTAATATTTTTTGAATGATAAATCAAATATATTTATTAATCATGGTATGTTTAGATATATATTGTATTTGTAAAATATGTTAAAACTGGTATTAAATAAAGAAATTTTAACCATTGTATACAGTGCTAAAATTAATTTAGCAATTTTTGTTTTGAAATAGCAATTAACATAATAACAAGCTGGATCTGTTTTGTCTATTACATTACCCACTGTTTTTCATTATTATTTTGTAGACAAAATCCAGCAAAGTTATGTTAGATTAAGCATAAAAAAGACACATCCCACACATATGTGTAATCACTAAAAACATAAAGCTAAACTAGTTAATAAATAATCAAAATTATACCAAATTCACAACCCAACCAGACTAGTCAAGAAAATAAAATCTAAAACACTACCAATGGTTTCATTGCTACAAGCAAACTTCTCAAATGTAAGTCTGCTTGTAGCAATGAAACAATTACTACTGTTTTAGATTTTATTTTCTTGGCTAGTCTGGTTGAGTTGTGAATTTGGGGCAATGTGTGTATAATATGTCATCTTGCAGATAATTCACTTCTCTTTCCAGTTATGTTTTCAAAATGACAATATAACTTAAAATTTGTTTGTTTTTACCATTTTTTTTTTGTAGGTTATATTTTAAATGTACACCCAGCATGTTCTTAGCGGGTTTTAAGCTTGGAAATCCAGCCAAATTACACATTCCTAAAAATTCGATGAATTTGAATACTTTAACATTGCAGTCTCAGTATAATTTAGCTATTCATATCGAAATATGTCAAAAGGAAGAAGAATGGATGGGATATAAGAAATAAGCAAAAGATGGTTTATTTAGATATAAGTGTAGATGTGGAGAGGGAATGGTTCTGTAAGATTAATGGTAAGAAAGTTTGTTATAAACATAATGGAGAAAAAAGAATCAAAAGAATTTATAAAAGAGTAGTTAGGAAAGAAGAAATTATTAAAATTGAGTTTTTGAACATGCAAGGTGGTAGGAGACCAGAAAAGTGGCTGGAATTAAATAAAGCAATTGAAAATGAAGAGCTTGAGGTATTAGCAGTAGTGGAAACTCATCTAAGAGAAGAAGAACCTATTTTGGAAGAGGTGGTATGGCAGGGTATAAATAGAAAAGAAAAAAAAAAGAGGTGGTGGTATAGGTGTTATATCGAAAAAAATTTAAATATTATTAAATGGCAAGAGCATTTGTAGTTTGAAATAAGGTTGGGTAGACAAGAATGAATGGTAGCTGTAGTGTATATAGCCAGTGAAGATAGTCAAACTGTAATGGAGTAGAACAGTAGTATATATGAATGCCTAGTTAAGGATATACAGAGTTTTAAAGAAAAGGGGAAGAGAATAATGGTTATAAGAGATATGAATGGGCATATTGAAGAAATTGATGATGTAGATAATAAGAATGGTCAGTTTTTGAAGGAATTTTGTCAAAGAGTAAATTTGAGCATTGGGAATTGATCAAATATTTATGAGGAACAATACACATGGTCTAGGAATAATATATTTCACACAATAGATTATATATTGGTAGAGAAAGAGGGAATGAATAAAATACGAAAAATTAAGGTGTTTGATAATGAAGAGAGAATACATAATAATGATCATAACTTTATTGTAATAGAAATGATTAGTAATGCGATGGAGGATAGATATAAAGGTAGAAACAATAGTGAAAGATGTGGATGAAGAGTGAATGATAAGAATAAGTTGAAAGAGTATAAGATAAAAGTTGAAGAAACCATGGAACAGTTGGTTGGGGATGAGTATAAGGATTGGTGTGGTGAATAGAAAAAGTGGCAAATAGGGTTTTAGTTGAGAATATACAGAATAATAAAAGTAATAAAAAATGAGATTTAGTAAAAGTATAAAAGAGAGGAAAAAAGCATGCAGAAAATATAAGTGTGCTATTAAAAACAAAGAGAGTGAGAACGATATTAATGTTAAATGGGGAAAGTACTTAGAAAAGAAGTTGGCTAAAATGGATAATTATAGACAGAGTTTAATAAACAATATGTATATTATTATTTTATTAAATAGTTATCAACAAAATATAAAGCTCATTATGAGGGCTTGGGACAAAATAGTGTTTAGTTCATTACTTCACTGTATATGTTTATTTTGAAATTTGGATAAAAAGTATTTATAAATATACATAAAAATAATTTTTTGTTTTGGTTTTTACAACATGAAAAAAGATTGATTCTTATTTTTAAAATAAAAATCATTTTGTCTGATTAAAAGATAACATATGTATTTATAAATTAAAACTTGTCATCAATATAAGAGTATATAAAAGTTGTAAACATTAATGAATATGCTGCACTTCATATTAAATGAAGAATAAACGATGAAGATACATTATTACATAAACTAACGACTTCTAAAAAAGTTATTTAATCAATAGTGATATTTACTTAATGAATTCATTTGCACTATTTATTTAATTGAATAATGAACATTTGCAAATATATGTTAACTTACAGAAGTTAATGGTCAGTTCTTTATGGAAGTATGACAATCTAATGAACCATAAGTATTCTCAGTATTGTGATAGAAAAATTTCTTCAACACATTACTTGCATGGCTATTTCACATTTTAATAAAACAATAATGTCATACAAACAAACTGATCTATAGAAAACTATTATATTGATTATTGACACAACATATTTCACATTCTATTAAATATAACTTAAGTGGTAGTAAAATTATATGACTGTTATTCATATTGTAATGGACAAATTTGTACATTCATGCAACAAAATCCAGAGTTTTGGCAAATTATACCAAGGCTGATCTAGATGAAGGTTGAGACCTCGAACCTGATCGCACCTCAGCTCCTCCATCAACAATCCATCACTTACTACCCTATGAATGACATATATGAGGCCACACTTGGAATTCCTTAGTTCATGTGCTGGCAGTAGCAAAGGATGGAGCAAGAGACTCAGGGAATATTAACTAAATTATAACTATTTTAAGTAGTTGTAACTTACACCACATGTGGCCACTGGGTGATGCTGCAGTACCATCAACAAGTGGCAAGAAGTGTGCAAGTGATAAAAATAAAAATACTGAAATCATAAAAAATACTTGAGGCAATCAAACAAATACATCGAAAGTACAAATTATAAAAAAACCAAGAAAATGGTATAAAATTTAAATTAAAAAAAAACATAAATCAGTGAAAATACGACAAACCTGCCCCCCCCCCCAATCAAGAAATTGTCACTTTTGAGGCAATTTATATCAAACAAATACATCAAAAGTATAAATTATAAAAAAACCAAGAAAATGCTATAAAATTCAAATTGAAAAAACCGAAATCGGTGAAAGTAGCAATCAAACAACAAATCATCGAAATGGACAAGTTGACATGACTAAATCAAACAAAGAACAATGGAGGAACGTGGGAAAAATCATCTCAAATCATCAAAATAGACAAATTGAAATGACTAAATCACACAAATCTTTCTAAAATACAAATTAAAAAAAAAACAAAAAAAAGGCTATGAAATTCGAATTACAGCAAAAAAACAGTAAAACTATGTCTAAAAAATGAACAATGATGGATGAATCTTCATTAAAAATGTTCACAAGTTATCAAACTAGAATTTCATCAATATTTAGCTTGCAAAATTTGCAAATATGCATCATCATAGATGGCACAAAAAATAAATAGAAAAATCCCCTCAAATTATCGATGAACAATAAATAAAAAACACTGAAATAAGTCAAATGTAAAAATTACACAGCCACAATACAGAATTTTTAACCAAAAGTAGCTGAAATGGGCAAATTAAAATGACTAAATCACACAAATCCTTTTAAAATACAAATTAAAAAAACCAAGAAAATGCAATGAAATTAGAATTACAGCAAAAATAGTAAAACTATAATGTAAATATCTAAAAAGTAATGAACCTCATTAACTGATAATGGGGGATGATGTAGTTTTCAAAAATATATACTAAATTTCATCCGTTTAAGTAATGAAATAAAATACTTTTAACATTTTCAAATATGCCTTTGCCATTACATTTCAAAGCAGGAATTTATGTATGCTAAAAAAGCAGTAAGAACATTACACCAGAGAGATTCTAATTGTCTCCCAAAAATTTATCAAATTAATTTTGCTCTGCTTTGAAATTATGGAAAAGCA
The DNA here is from genome assembly GCA_028023455.1 of Epiperipatus broadwayi. Classification (NCBI taxonomy): domain Eukaryota; kingdom Metazoa; phylum Onychophora; class Udeonychophora; order Euonychophora; family Peripatidae; genus Epiperipatus; species Epiperipatus broadwayi. The sequence continues at coordinate 7,169 of JAQFVV010009134.1, read as the reverse complement.
TCAAAAATAAGTACTTTTCAAAAAGATTCTAAAGCAGTGATTAATATATATTAAAAAGCAATACTAAATGTACATGGAAACTTATATTTATCAAAGTAATTATGTTCTGCTTTGAAATGATGAAAAAGGCACTTAAATATTTTAAAAACATATTTATAAAAATCTTCAAGAAAAATTCTTACCCAATTTTTGTCAAGGCTGATTTGTAGCAGGTTACATTATTATTTTCAGCCTTCTTGTAGCACATGTAAGTAAGTAAGTAATAATGCATTTTTAAACAGATTTCATTCAGAACACTTAACTAATAACAACAGATTTAAAACCAATCGTTATTTGGTTAAAGAAAAATAAAACAAAGATGGCATAAATTATCAGCAGCCTTGCTGTGCAATTATAAAGAAAAGTCTTTTTTTTTTTCAAACACATTGCACAGATGAAAAACAGTGATTATTTGGTTTTAAAAAATAAAACAAAGATTGCACAAATCAACAGCAGGCTTTTTTTATGGCAGCACATGTCACAGTTTGTATGTTTAAAATAAACAGTGATGCAATAGACATTTTACATGAAAAATATAATTTCTTGAGCTGACAAATTTAATCAAAATATAACTGATGTACTGTTTGAAATATCTGTTCAGTTTTATTCTGACATATTTAGTAATTTGTACTGCTACAAATAGAAGTTGTTGGGATTTTTTTTACTGTGTTAAAAAGGATTATTTTTTACAGAGATGAATACAATCTTAAACATGTACAAAACAAATAATCACAGTTGTTCATCAGTGCAATGTGTTTGTAAAAGTCTTCTATTCATATTTACACCAAAAGCCTGCTGTTAATTTTGTGCCATCTTTGTTTTATATTTCTTAAACCAAATAATGATCGTTATTAAATCTATTGTTATTAATTAAATGTTCTGAATGAAATATGTTTGAAAAAAGGGTTATTACTTACATGTGCTACAAGAATGCTGAAAATAATAAAATAATCTGCTACAAATCAACCTTGACAAAAATTGGGTAGCGATTTTTCTTGAATATTTCTATAAATCTATTTTTAAAATATTTAAGTGCTTTTTCATAATTTCAAAGTAAAATATATAATTACTTTCATGAATATAAGTTCCCGTATAAATTTATTATTGCTTTTTAATATATTGTAACGATCCGGAGATTAACACTTAATGTGATCTGCACTACAGGGCGCCATCTATGCATTTGAACCTAGAAAAATTTATAAAGTAGGCAGATACGTAAGGCAAAAAAAATAAATTATTTTATTTATATATTTTGATATCCGGTCATTAGCCCAAGTCACTAGCTCAGGCAGTAGCAGAGATTTAATAATATAATATCTAATTATATTTCAATAATAAAATATAAATAAAATAAGCCACTGCCAGTAATTAACATACAAAAATTTATTTACGCACATATATATATATATAAGATTTAACATTATTATTTTAATATGTTTACTTTAACATTTAACATTATTTTTACTTTTATTTTAGATTTTAAATTTACATTTTAAATTTTATTCTATTATTAGTTCGCACAGATTTGTTTAAAAATGTTGAGTATAGATCGGTTACATAGATTCCATGGTCAAAAGCATTTCAAAATAAACATAAACGATCAAAATACAAAATCATTGATACCGTCAATTGCAGAGGGAAATTTATAAGTAACCCAATAGCATTCACCATAAGATGCTTGCATTAACACCAATAACTTAAAAGACATCCAAATAAATACATTTGGATACTCACCATAAGGTATCAGTATTTACCGAATGTCTATATATATTTTGATCGAATATGAAAACCAAAAACATAATCAACCGGTAACAAACCCATGCAAGCATCTATATCCAACTTAAATTTAATGCATCTTTATTTAGAATGTTGAGTATTAATAGACTACATAGATTTGCATTTGAAAAGAAAATATTCAATTCTTGTTTAACCTTAGACCAAAGGTTCGCAGTCAAACCAAACTTCAATCCATCTAATATATCGATGTGTTCAACATTATATGAATACGGCAGCACAATTAGGTTAAGAGAAGAAACTGTTTCTCATCAGAGAGGAATATTACATCTATCTGATGATGAGAGCAATAAAAAACTCCATCAAAAGGAACAGGGTTCTACATCTTATAATCCCTTTCACAGGCAAAACGGAAGTGTGCGGCGTATAAAGCAACCGCTGCCCATAGCGAAACCCAAATTACATCTACTAACTACATCAATATATCCAATTCATCGACCCAATTCAACCACAAAACAAATAACCTAATATTACCCTCCCCTAATATAACTTTACAAATCTATATAGCCATTCATGCCCGACTAAAGTTTAACATTTATGTAATTTAGTTTAATAAAAAACAGAAATCATAATAAAATTTAAAGAACAAATAAATAAATAAATGGAAATGATTTTACAAAAGAAATACATTAAATAAAATTATAACTAATTAATAAATAATGTTGGTCAGATAGGATTATATTTCTTAATTATTTTAAATATGGAAAGTTTTTAATTTAATGTTCATTAATTATAAAGTTCTTATGGTTTAAAACAATTCATCTTTATCTGTTGCTTGCCATTTGAACATGAATTCCCATGCCATCCTAAAAAGATTGGTTGAGTTAGCCGTTGTTTTTTTTATTTATTTATCTGGAGGAATTTTAGTTTAGTTGGTCCTTAATGTAGAAAAAAAAAATGATGTCATTTCTTTCTTTTTTAACAAAACTGAAGGGATTGAAGAGTCCATCTTTTCAATCCCTTCTCCTTCAACTCCACACTAACACATGTAGTCACATCATAATAACTAACTCTTATTTTCAAACCTTTCTTTTTATAATAAATTTGTGGATTAACTCAACATTACATCATGATGGAGAAAACCTTTTTATTGAGGTCCAATTTCCTGATGGATTTCTTTCATTTGCTAAAAGTTTCTATTGTTTCATATCTGACCAATGCTTATACATTTAAATGCCCAAAGGCTAGTTTACTAATTAAAATAATCATTTCCATTTTACAAAAGATTAATTAATTTGTTTTCAAACTTAAACATATATTTTATCTCTTAAATCTTTTCTGAAAATTTAGTTTAAAACTACTCTTTTTTTAATAAAGTTTTATTTTAATAATTATTTATCTGTGTGATTTTATATATATGCGAGTTTAAGATGATTTTTTAATTTTTAATTTTTAATTCTTAAAAAAGAAATTTTTATTGGCGAACTTTTTTTTTTTATGTTTACTAATAAAAAATAATGTAACGTACATATGTGCTCATTACATATCAGTAAACTTGCTTAAAAAAATGAACAAAAAAATATTTTACTTAGGGTTAGTAATTACGGTACACAATTAACAAAATTTACAAAACATTCGGTTAGTATAAAGACTATATACAAAAAAAAAATGTTGACTATCTTTTTCCTAAGGACCATCCATGTCTACACCTCCTCCCCACAAGAGTTCTATTATTTTATTTATTTTTATACATTTTATTTTTACACACGGCATGACAAGCAAGTTATTTAGATTATTTATTTAAGAAGGTTGCATTGAACTAAATACGTTTTGAAAGATAATGGATTTATACGTGTATATTTGCAGCACAATTATAAATACCACCAACTTATTTATGACTGATTAAAATGCTTAAATAGGAATACACTGAAGTAAATTCCCAACGGTACTTATCGTAAGGTACCACATTTCGATCATAAAATTACGTGGCTGTGCGTGCCTATACACATTAAAGCATAATATATATCAACAAACAAAAAAAAGTATTTTTTGCAACCTTTTGACTTTTTTTTTTAACAAAAATTAGTTTTAAAATTATTTATACTTTCATGTGTTTAATATATATGCACAATTTTTTCTGGCAGTGCTTTTATAAGATTTAAAGTATACAACTTTATGTAACAGATAAAAATATTTCATTTTGAAGAAAGAAATTTACTCAGGGCCCAGGTAGTTTATTAAAGATCAGCCCAAGTTGGGTAGCCAGTTGTAATGATCCGAAGAATAACACTTAATGTGAGCTGCACTACAAAGCACCATCTAGGCATTTGAACCTAGAAAAATTTATAAAGTAGGCAGATACGTAAGTAAAAAAAAAATTATTTTATTTATATATTTTGATATCCGGTCGTTAGCCCAAGTCACTAGGTCAGGGAATAGCAGAGATTTAATAATATAATATCTTATCTAATTATATTTCAATATTAAAAAATAAATAAAATAAGCCACTGCCAGTAATTAACAGACAAAAAATTATTTACGCACATATATATATATATATATAAGATTTAACATTATTATTTTAATATGTTTACTTTAACATTTAACATTATTTTTACTTTTATTTTAGATTTTTAATTTACATTTTAAATTTTATACTATTATTAGTTTGCACAGATTTGTGTAAAAATGTTGAGTATAGATCAGTTACATAAATTCCACAGTCAAAAACATTTCAAAATAAACACAAACGATCAAAATACAACATCATTGATACCGTCAATTACAGAGGGAAATTTATAAGTAACCCAATAGCATTCACCATAAGATGCTTGCATTAACACCAATAACTTAAAAGACATCCAAATAAATACATTTGGATACTCACCGTAAGGTATCAGTATTTACCGAATGTCTATATATATTTTGATCGAATATGAAAACCAAAAACATAATCAACCGGTAATGAACCCAGGCAAGCATCTATATCCAACTTAAATTTAATGCATCTTTATTTAGAGTGTTGAGTATTAATAGACTACATAGATTTGCATTTGAAAAGAAAATATTCAATCCTTGTTTAACCTTAGGCCAAAGGTTCGCAGTCAAACCAAACTTCAATCCATCTAATATATCGATGTGTTCAATATTATACGAATACAACAGCACAATTAGGTTAAGAGAAAAAACTGCTTCTCATCAGAGAGGAATATTACATCTATCTGATAATGAGAGCAATAAAAAAACTCCATCAAAAGGAACAGGGTTCTACATCTTATAATCTCTTTCACAGGCAAAACGGAAGTGTGCGGCGTATAAAGCAATTCTGCCCATAGCGAAACCCGAATTACATCTACTAACTACAACAATATATCCAATTCATTGACCCAATTCAACCACAAAACAAATAACCTAATATTACCCTCCCTTAATATAACTTTACAAATCTATATAGCCATTCATGCCCGACTAAAGTTAAACATTTATGTAATTTAGTCTAATGAAAAACAGAAATCATAATAAAATTTAAAGAACAAATAAATAAATAAATGGAAATGATTTTACAAAAGAAATACATTAAATAAAATTATAACTAATTAATAAATAATGTTGGTCAGATAGGATTCTATTTCTTAATTATTTTAAATATGGAAAGTTTTTAATTTAATGTTCATTAATTATAAAGTTCTTACGGTTTAAAACAGTTCATCTTTATCTGTTGCTTGCCATTTGAACATGAATTCCCATGCCATCCTAAAAAGATTGGTTGAGTTAGCCGTTGTTTTTTTTTATTTATTTATCTGGAGGTCTTTTAGTTTAGTTGGTCCTTAATGTAAAAAAAAAAATGATGTCATTTCTTTTTTTTTTAACAAAACTGAAGGGATTGAAGAGTCCGTCTTTTCAATCCCTTCTCCTTCAACTCCACACTAACACATATAGTCACATCGTAATAACTAACTCTTTTATTTTCAAACCTTTCTTTTTATAATAAATTTGTGGATTAACTCAACATTACATCATGATGGAGAAAACCTTTTTGTTGAGGTCCGATTTCCTGATGGATTTCTTTCATTTGCTAAAAGTTTCTATTGTTTTCGTATCTGACCAATGCTTATACATTTAAATGCCCAAAGGCTACTTTACTAATTAAAATAATCATTTCCATTTTACAAAAGATTAATTAATTTGTTTTCAAACTTAAACATATATTTTTATCTCTTAAATCTTTTCTGAAAATTTAGTTTTAAACTACTCTTTTTAATAAAGTTTTATTTTAATAATTATTTATCTGTGTGATTTTATATATATGCGAGTTTAAGATGATTTTTCAATTTTTAATTTTTAATTCTTAAAAAAGAAATTTTTATTGGCGAACTTTTTTTTTTTATGTTTACTAATAAAAAATAATGTAACGTACATATGTGCTCATTACATATCAGTAAACTTGCTTAAAAAAATGAACAAAAAAATATTTTACTTAGGGTTAGTAATTACGGTACACAATTAACAAAATTTACAAAACATTCGGTTAGTATAAAAACTATATACAAAAAAAAATGTTGACTATCTTTTTCCTAAGGACCATCCACGTCTACACCTCCTCCCCACAAGAGTTCTATTATTTTATATTTTTATACATTTTATTTTTACACACAGCATGACAAGCAAGTTATTTAGATTATTTATTTATGAAGGTTGCATTGAACTAAATGCGTTTTGAAAGATAATGGAGTTATACGTGTATATTTGCAGCACAATTATAAATACCACCAACTTATTTATGACTGATTAAAATGCTTAAATAGGATTACACTGAAGTAAATTTCCAATGGTACTCATCGTAAGGTACCACATTTTGATCATAAACTTATGTGGCTGTTTGCGCCTATACATGTTAAAGCATAATATATATCAGCAAACAAAAAAAAAATATTTTTTGCAACCTTTTCACTTTTTTTTTTAACAAAAATTAGTTTTAAAATTATTTATACTTTCACATGTTTAATATATATGCACAATTATTTCTGGCAGTGCTTTTATAAGATTTCAAGTATACAACTTTATGTAACAGATAAAAATATTTCATTCTGAAGAAAGAAATTTACTCAGGGCCCACGTAGTTTATTAAAGATCAGCCCAAGTTGGGTAGCCAGTTGTAACAATCCGAAGAATAACACTTAATGTGAGCTGCACTACAAAGCGCCATCTAGGCATTTGAACCTAGAAAATTTATAAAGTAGGCAGATACGTAAGTCAAAAAAAATATTTTATTTATATATTTTGATATCCGGTCGTTAGCCCAAGTCACTAGAGCAGGGAGTAGCAGAGATTTAATAATATAATATCTTACCTAATTATATTTCAATATTAAAAAATAAATGAAATAAGCCACTGCC
>JAQFVV010009133.1:0-16815 GCA_028023455.1 Epiperipatus broadwayi | reverse complement strand
TATATATTGTAACGATCCGGAGAAGGTGACTTCACGTAAACTGCACTACAGGGTGCCATCTAGGCATTTGAACCTAGAAAAATTTATAAAGTAGGCAGATACGTAAGTCAAAAAAAAAATTTATTATTTTTTTTTTTAATTTTGAATCCGGTCGTTAGCCCATGTCACTAGCTCAGTGGAATAGCAGAGATTTAATAAGATAATCTAAGAGTATATATAAAAAAAAGAATAAAATAAGCCACTGCCAGTAATTAACATACAAAAATTTATTTATGCACATATATATATAAGATTTAAAATTGTTTTAGTATCAGTTTACATTTTAACATTTAACATTATTTTTAACTTTACTTTAATTTACATTTAATTACTATTATATTATAATTTTACATTTTAATTAAGTTCGCACATATAAATTTATGAAAGCTTGTTTATAATGTTAAATATAGATCGGTTACATAGATTTCATGGTCAAAAACATTTCAAAAGAAACATAAACGATCAAAATACAAAATTATTGATTACTGACAATTGCGGAAGGAAATTTATATGTAACCCAATAGTATTCACCATAAGATACTTGCATTGTCACCAATAACTTAAAAGACATCCGAATAAATACATTTTAGATACTCACCGTAAGGTATCATTATTTATCGAATGTCTATATATTTTGATCAAATATGAAAACCCAAAACATACTTAACCGATAACCAATCCATGCAAGCGTCTATAAACAACTTAAATTTAATGCATTTTTATTTAGGGTCAAGTATGAATAGACCACATAGATTTGCTTTTGAAAATAAACATTCTATCCCTATTTAACCTTAGGTTAAAATTCGTAGTCAAACCAGCATCAATTCATCTGATATATCGATGTATTCAATGAAATAAAATACGGCAGCACAAAAAGTTAAGGGAAGAAATTGCTTCTCATGAGATAGGAATATTACATCTATCTGCAAAGAAGAGCAATAAAACAAAAAACTCCATAGAAAGGAACTGCGGTATCCGACTTATAATTCCTTCCATAGGCAAACGGAAGAGTGCGGCGTATGAAGCGATTCTGCCCGTAGCGAATCAATATTACATCTACTAATCACACCAATATATCCAATCCATTGACCCAATTTAACCACGAAACAAATAACCCAAGATTACCCTCCCCTAATATAACTTTACAAATCTATACAGCCATTCACGCCCGATTTAAGTTTAACATTGATATATTTTAATTTATCGGAAAACAGAAATCATAAATAAACTTAAAGAAAAAAATTAAATAAATGGAAATGATTTTACACAAATAAATAAAAAATACATCAAATAACATTTTAACTACTTTAGTCAGATAGGAAACTAATGCAATTATTTTAAATACGAAAAGTTTTTAATTTAATGTTCATTAATTGTAAAGTTCTTACGGTTTTAAACAGTTCATCTTTATCTGTCGTTTGTAAGTTTGAACGGGAATTCCCACGCCGTCCTCAAAAGATTGGTATCCATTTAGCCGTTGTTTTATTTATTCATTCGGAGGTTTTTTAGTTCAATTGGTCCTCAATGTAGGAAATGATAGTTCATTTCTCTTTTCTTTAACAGCTGAAAGAATTGACCGTGCGTCTGTCAATTCCTTCACCTCAACTCCGTACTAATACATATAGTCACATCGTAATAATCAATAATCACTAATAATTTCCAAACTTGTCCTTTTATATTAATGTGAAGGATTGAATTTACATTACGTCACCGATGCGATGGTCCTTTTGCTGCGGTCCGATTCCATAGGGATTTCTTCTTATTTGCTAACAGTTTCTATTGCTTTCCTATTTGATCGATGTTTTTACATTTAAATGCCCAAGGCTGGTTTACATTTAACTAATTAACAATCATTTCCATTTCTGATTAATTAACCTGTTTTCCAAATCAAAAATATATTTAAAGATAAATTTAAAGATATAATTTTATCTCCAAATCTTTTTAAAATTTAGTTTTAAAATACTTTTTCTTTAATAAATTTTTATTTTAATAATTTTTCATTATCTGTGCGACTTAATATATACGAGTTTAAGATATTTAATTTCAATTTTTAATTCTTAAAGAAAATTTTTAAATGCAAACTTTTTAATTTACTTTCATGTTTAATAAGTAAAAAAAAACAATGTAACGAACGTCTGTGCTCGTTACATATCAGTAAAGTTGCTTAAAAAAAAAATGATCAAAAAAAAAAATTTTACTTAGGGTTAGTAATTACGGTACACGATTAACAAAATTTACAAAACATTCGGTTAGTAATTTTACAAAAAGACTATATACCAAAAAGAAAAATGTTTACTATCGCTTACCTAAGGACCATTTACGTTTACACCCCTCCCCACAAGAGTTCTATTTTATTTTATACATTTTATTTTTACACACGGCATGACAAGCAAGTTATTTAAATTATTTATTTAAGAAGGTTGCATTGAACTAAATATATTTTGAAAGATAATGGATTTATACGTGTATATTTGCAGCACAATTATAAATACCACCAACTTATTTATGACTGATTAAAATGCTTAAATAGGATTACACTGAAGTAAATTCCCAATGGTACTCATCGTAAGGTACCACATTTCGATCATAAACTTACGTGGCTGTGCGCGCCTATACACGTTAAAGCATAATATATATCAACAAAAAAAAACATATTTTTGCAACCTTTTGATTTTTTTTTTAACAAAAATTAGTTTTTAAAATTTTTTTCACTTTCTTGTGTTTAATATATATGCGCAATTTCTTTTACTGGCAGAGCTTTTATAAGATTTAAAGTATACGACTTATGTAAACAGATAAAATATTTCATTTTGACAAAATTTGCTCAGGGTATTTGTGGTTTATTAAAGATCGGCCCCAGATTGGGAAAGTTCGCACATATAAATTTATGAAAGCTTGTTTATAATGTTGAATATAGATCGGTTACATAGATTTCACGGTCAAAAACATTTCAAAAGAAACATAAACGATCAAAATACAAAATTATTGATTACTGACAATTGCGGAGGGAAATTTATATGTAACCCAATAGTATTCACCATAAGATACTTGCATTGTCACCAATAACTTAAAAGACATCCGAATAAATACATTTTAGATACTCACCGTAAGGTATCATTATTTATCGAATGTCTATATATTTTGATCAAATATGAAAACCCAAAACATACTTAACCGATAACCAATCCATGCAAGCGTCTATAAACAACTTAAATTTAATGCATTTTTATTTAGGGTCAAGTATGAATAGACCACATAGATTTGCTTTTGAAAATAAACATTCTATCCCTATTTAACCTTAGGTTAAAATTCGTAGTCAAACCAGCATCAATTCATCTGATATATCGATGTATTCAATGAAATAAAATACGGCAGCACAAAAAGTTAAGAGAAGAAATTGCTTCTCATGAGATAGGAATATTACATCTATCTGCAAAGAAGAGCAATAAAACAAAAAAACTCCATAGAAAGGAACTGCGGTATCCGCCATATAATTCCTTCCATAGGCAAACGGAAGTGTGCGGCGTATGAAGCGATTCTGCCCATAGCGAATCAATATTACATCTACTAATCACACCAATATATCCAATCCATTGACCCAATTTAACCACGAAACAAATAACCCAAGATTACCCTCCCCTAATATAACTTTACAAATCTATACAGCCATTCACGCCCGATTTAAGTTTAACATTGATATATTTTAATTTATCGGAAAACAGAAATCATAAATAAACTTAAAGAAAAAAATTAAATAAATGGAAATGATTTTACACAAATAAATAAAAAATACATCAAATAACATTTTAACTACTTTAGTCAGATAGGAAACTAATGCAATTATTTTAAATACGAAAAGTTTTTAATTTAATGTTCATTAATTGTAAAGTTCTTACGGTTTTAAACAGTTCATCTTTATCTATCGTTTGTAAGTTTGAACGGGAATTCCCATGCCGTCCTCAAAAGATTGGTATCCATTTAGCTGTTGTTTTATTTATTCATTCGGAGGTTTTTTAGTTCAATTGGTCCTCAATGTAGGAAACGATAGTTCATTTCTCTTTTCTTTAACAGCTGAAGGAATTGACAGACGCAAGCTGAAAGAATTGACTGTGCGTCTGTCAATTCCTTCACCTCAACTCCGTACTAATACATATAGTCACATCGTAATAATCAATAATCCCTAATAATTTTCAAACTTGTCCTTTTATATTAATGTGAAGGATTGAATTTACATTACGTCACCGATGCGATGGTCCTTTCGCTGCGGTCTGATTTCATAGGGATTTCTTCTTATTTGCTAACAGTTTCTATTGCTTTCCTATCTGACCGATGTTTTTACATTTAAATGCCCAAGGCTGGTTTACATTTAACTAATTAACAATCATTTCCATTTCTGATTAATTAACCTGTTTTCCAAATCAAAAATATATTTAAAGATAAATTTAAAGATATAATTTTATCTCCAAATCTTTTTAAAATTTAGTTTTAAAATACTTTTTCTTTAATAAATTTTTATTTTAATAATTTTTCATTATCTGTGCGACTTAATATATACGAGTTTAAGATATTTAATTTCAATTTTTAATTCTTAAAGAAAATTTTTAAATGCGAACTTTTTAATTTACTTTCATGTTTAATAAGTAAAAAAAAACAATGTAACGAACGTCTGTGCTCGTTACATATCAGTAAAGTTGCTTAAAAAAAAAATGATCAAAAAAAAAAAAAATTTTACTTAGGGTTAGTAATTACGGTACACGATTAACAAAATTTACAAAACATTCGGTTAGTAATTTTACAAAAAGACTATATACCAAAAAGAAAAATGTTTACTATCGCTTACCTAAGGACCATTTACGTTTACACCCCTCCCCACAAGAGTTCTATTTTATTTTATACATTTTATTTTTACACACGGCATGACAAGCAAGTTATTTAAATTATTTATTTAAGAAGGTTGCATTGAACTAAATATATTTTGAAAGATAATGGATTTATACGTGTATATTTGCAGCACAATTATAAATACCACCAACTAATTTATGACTGATTAAAATGCTTAAATAGGATTACACTGAAGTCAAAACCCAAATTTTTCTTAAACATTTTTTGTCCGATCGTTAGCCCATGTCACTAGCTGTGCCCGTAGCACACATTTAATAATATCATAACATATCTCAACTTTAGATTTCTAACATTAAAAAATTAATTTTAAAATAATCCACTGCCATGTATTTAACATACAAACCAATTTATTTTATTTGCACATCATTTATAAGATTTAAAATTATTTTACTACTTAGTTTTACAGTTTAAAATTTACACATTTTTAACTTTGATTTTTAGACTTTAATTTACATTTAATTACTATTATATTCTAGATTTTACATTTCTGAATTGGGGAAGTTCGCACATATAAATTTATGAAAGCTTGTTTATAATGTTGAATATAGATCGGTTACATAGATTTCACGGTCAAAAACATTTCAAAAGAAACATAAACGATCAAAATACAAAATTATTGATTACTGACAATTGCGGAGGGAAATTTATATGTAACCCAATAGTATTCACCATAAGATACTTGCATTGTCACCAATAACTTAAAAGACATCCGAATAAATACATTTTAAATACTCACCGTAAGGTATCATTATTTATCGAATGTCTATATATTTTGATCAAATATGAAAACCCAAAACATACTTAACCGATAACCAATCCATGCAAGCGTCTATAAACAACTTAAATTTAATGCATTTTTATTTAGGGTCAAGTATGAATAGACCACATAGATTTGCTTTTGAAAATAAACATTCTATCCCTATTTAACCTTAGGTTAAAATTCGTAGTCAAACCAGCATCAATTCATCTGATATATCGATGTATTCAATGAAATAAAATACGGCAGCACAAAAAGTTAAGAGAAGGAATTGCCTCTCATGAGATAGGAATATTACATCTATCTGCAAAGAAGAGCAATAAAACAAAAAAACTCCATAGAAAGGAACTGCGGTATCCGCCATATAATTCCTTCCATAGGCAAACGGAAGTGTGCGGCGTATGAAGCGATTCTGCCCGTAGCGAATCAATATTACATCTACTAATCACACCAATATATCCAATCCATTGACCCAATTTAACCACGAAACAAATAACCCAAGATTACCCTCCCCTAATATAACTTTACAAATCTATACAGCCATTCACGCCCGATTTAAGTTTAACATTGATATATTTTAATTTATCGGAAAACAGAAATCATAAATAAACTTAAAGAAAAAAATTAAATAAATGGAAATGATTTTACACAAATAAATAAAAAATACATCAAATAACATTTTAACTACTTTAGTCAGATAGGAAACTAATGCAATTATTTTAAATACGAAAAGTTTTTAATTTAATGTTCATTAATTGTAAAGTTCTTACGGTTTTAAACAGTTCATCTTTATCTGTCGTTTGTAAGTTTGAACGGGAATTCCCATGCCGTCCTCAAAAGATTGGTATCCATTTAGCTGTTGTTTTATTTATTCATTCGGAGGTTTTTTAGTTCAATTGGTCCTCAATGTAGGAAACGATAGTTCATTTCTCTTTTCTTTAACAGCTGAAAATAAAGAATTGACGACGTGCGTCTGTCAATTCCTTCACCTCAACTCCATACTAATACATATAGTCACATCGTAATAATCAATAATCCCTAATAATTTTCAAACTTGTCCTTTTATATTAATGTGAAGGATTGAATTTACATTACGTCACCGATGCGATGGTCCTTTCGCTGCGGTCTGATTTCCCAATAGGGATTTCTTCTTATTTGCTAACAGTTTCTATTGCTTTCCTATCTGACCGATGTTTTTACATTTAAATGCCCAAGGCTGGTTTACATTTAACTAATTAACAATCATTTCCATTTCTGATTAATTAACCTGTTTTCCAAATCAAAAATATATTTAAAGATAATTTTAAAGATATAATTTTATCTCCAAATCTTTTTAAAATTTAGTTTTAAAACACTTTTTCTTTAATAAAGTTTTATTTTAATAATTTTTCATTATCTGTGCGATTTAATATATACGAGTTTAAGATATTTTTAATTTCAATTTTTAATTCTTAAAGAAAATTTTTAAATGCGAACTTTTTAATTTACTTTCATGTTTAATAAATAAAAAAAAAAACAATGTAACGAACGTCTGTGCTCGTTACAATATATATATATATATAACAGGCTGCAGAAAGGAGTTTGCTATTAACTGAAAGGAGACCCTTTGATTCCTCTTGGAGGCCTTAAAGGAACCGAGCAGGGCAAATTCCTAATGTCCACTCCATACGTTCTTGTCGTTGCAGCTGTTATTACTATGTGATTATTCATATAGTATACGAACATGGATGGGCTGCTCACCAACACGCATTAGCCAGCGTGGTGAGTTTATTGGCTTTTTACCTCTGAGTTTAAGATCAAGAAACACCATGGTCTTTCTTCTCAGTGCCTGATAAGGCAGAATGAATGTTTGTGTAAATGATAAATATTTTTCCAATACATATATACAATTATGACAGACAAAAATAAAGCATGGCCCTTATTCCCAGGAGGCTGTAAAGTCACCAACCAAGGCAGTGGTTGGTGGCCGAAGGCGGAGGGTGCTAAGAATCCCCTGATTGCGGACCCAGGCTGCCATTTGATGACGACTTTTTATTTAGGTACTTACAACTGCAGATCACTTTCAAGTGAAGGAAGATTGCAAGAATTAGAAGAAGAACTGTCTTATATTAAATGGGACATTATTGGACTTTGTGAAGTTAGAAGAAAAGGAGAAGAAACAATTGATTTAAAAAGTGGACATATACTCTATTATAAAGGCACACATATTGGAAATACAAGTGGAGTAGGATTCATTATAAATAAAAAGTGGAAGAACAATATTGTGGAGATTGATGGTGTATCGGACAGAGTGGCAAGATTAGTTATACAACTTAATAGCAGATACCAAATGCAGATAATTCAGGTTTATGCCCCAACAAGTTCTCATAGTGATGAAGTAGTAGAAGATTTTTATATGGATGTACAAAAGGCTTTTGATCAGAGTAAACAACATTTTAAAATTGTTATGGGAGACTTTAATGCTAGAATTGGTAGACAAATGAAAGATGAAATTGCTGTAGGTAATTTTGGTTATGGTAATAGAAATGAGAGAGGACATAGACTTGTGGAGTTTGCAGAAAAAGAAAAACTTTATATTATGAATTCATTTTTTGAGAAAAATGTTAAAAGGAAATGGACATGGAAGCATCCAAATGAAGGTACAGCAGAATTGGATTATATTTTGACTAACAGAAAATACATATTTCAAGATTGTAATGTTCTTAATAAATTTAACACAGGAAGTGATCATCGATTAGTAAGGTGTAAGTTACGTGTTAATGTAAAACTAGAGAGACAAAAATTATTAAGAAAAACAATATTTACAGTTGATATTCCTAATCTTCAGAAACATTCTAATGAATTTAAATTAGAACTTACAAATAGGTTTCAAGTGTTAGGAGATTTTGAACATGATACAGATTTGAATGAAATTAATATGAAAATAACTGATACACTTTTAAAAACTGCAACAAACATAGCTGGTAGAAAAAAGCAGCAATTGACTAATAAAATTTCTACTGAGACTAGAGAATTTATGAAGAAAAGAAGGAATATGAAGATATACAAAAATGATGTATTAAAAAGAATTGAATATCTCGAATTTTGTAAAATGGTACGGAAAAGAGTTGAAAATGATATAAGAAAGTATAACTGTGAAATAGCAAGGAAAGCTGTAGAAGAAAATAAAAGTCTCAAAAATGTTAAACAACATTTTGGTATTGGTAGGAAATTTATATCTGCAATAAGAAAAAAAGATGGAATTATTACTAAAAAGAGAGATGACATCATGAAATTGGTAGAAGATTTTTATCAAGAATTATATAGTAATAAAGAACAAGTACCTCCTATATCTATTACATCTTCCGAATTGCCCAGAATCTTAAATGAAGAAGTGAGACATGCAATTAAGTGTATGAAGAAAGGAAAGGCTCCAGGAAATGATGGAATTATAATTGATATATTAAAAGAAGCAGGTGAAGAAATAGAAACAATTTTAGCAAAGTTATATACCAAATGTCTAAATGATAAAGATGTACCAGAAGATTGGAAGAATGCAGTAATAATATTAATATTTAAAAAAGGTGATAAAGAAGATATTAGAAATTACAGACCTATCAGCCTTTTATCAGTTTTATATAAAATTTTTACCAAGATAATTACAACTCGTCTACAGAGAACTTTGGATTTCCACCAACCAAGAGAACAAGCTGGATTTAAAAGTGGTTTTAGTACAATAGATCATATCCAGGTATTGAGAGAAGTCATAGAAAGGACAAACGAATATGAGTTGTCTTTATGTTTTGGATTTATAGATTATGAAAAGGCATTTGATTCTATACACATTTCTTCAGTGATTAAAGCATTGGATCATCAAGGTATAGATCCAGGATATTGTCATATTTTAAAGAATATTTATAAAAATGCAACAGCAACAATTAGATTACATAATGATACTGGAAAAATCAACATTGAGAAAGGTGTAAGACAAGGTGACTCCATATCTCCAAAACTCTTTACAGCAGTGCTGCAAGAAGTATTTTGTGGATTAAAATGGGAAACTAAAGGAGTGAAAGTAAATGGAGAGTATTTAAGTCATTTAGATTTCACAGATGATGTAGTTGTTTTTGCAAATAATGCTTCAGAGCTGCAGGAAATGTTGCAGGAGTTAACAGATGAAAGTAGAAAAGTAGGACTAAAGATAAATGTTAAAAAGACTAAAGTAATGTTTAATCGATTTGCTCAAAATATGAAAATAAAGATTGATTATGAAGAATTAGAAGAAGTTAACAGTTACAAATACCTTGGTCAGATTATTAATACAGATGGAAACATAATGGAGGAAATTAATCATAGAATTAAACTTGGTTGGAGTGCTTTTGGTAGAAATAACTTGATACTAAAAGGAAATATGCCTATGTGTTTGAAAAGGATGGTTTTTAACAAATGTGTTTTACCAGTTCTTACTTATGGATCTGAGACTTGGACACTTAATAGAAGAGCAATACAGAGACTTCAGACCACTCAAAGAAGTATGGAGAGGTGTATGTTGGGAGTAACAAGAAGAGATCGAAAACGCAATGTATGGGTAAGACAACAAACAGGTGTTACTGACCTTATTGAAAAAATTAAAAGATTGAAATGGAGTTGGGCTGGACATATTGCTAGAAGAGATGATAATAGATGGACAATTGAAATTTTAAACTGGATTCCAAGAGATTGTAAAAGACCCAGAAAGAGACCACATGTGAGATTGATGGATGAAATAAGAAAATGTGCAGGGGTGTTGTGGAGAAAAGAAGCTAAAGATTGGAGAAGATGGATTAAACTTAGAGAGACCTTCATCCTGCAGTGGATTGATAATGGTTGATGATGATGATGATGATAAGCCAGTCTTAAGCATCTTGGCCTGAAAGCTTGAATATATAAACATATACACATCATTCTTTGTGTTTTATATATAAAAGGTTAAGTTGAAAAAAGGTTGGTATCATCCTTTTCTTATCAAAATCTCGTCGTATATCGAAGCCAGATCGTTCTTAAAACAGCTGCTTAAAATTTGATTGGCTGTCTGAGAGACAATTGTGCATGTGAAAGACTAGAAAACTTTCAATTATTACCAATTTATTAACAACATGCGATTTAGACAAATATTATTTACATACATCACTTTGATATAATTTGGTCATTGATTTTTAAAACTCTCTTTATCTGATACATCTAATAATAAATACTTATAAAATGAAATTAGCCAATGTTAATACTTTCAATCCAAAAATTTCAAAATCTCTCTCTCATTCTCATGGAAAATTAACATACAGACTGATATTCTTTTATAGGATCATACTAAGTCATCAATCTGAATAAGAATTTACATCAATAAAACCTAACACATTAAATCTAAGTTTTAAAAACAGCTGGTAACCACATAATATTTATTAATTAAAGTTATCATATAAATAAAGTTAACATTTTATTTAAACAAAATAAATATTCCTTGTTTGTGTTAAATTTTAAATTGCAAACCAAATTTCAAATTTGTATTTCAAGTTCAATTTACTTTTATTTGTAAAAGCTATGTTTACTATTTAATCCCTTAAATAAAAATGCTAACATTTTCATAATTTACATGTGATACACATTTTTTTTTTAATAATGATAGTAATAATATTTATGCATTAGAGCTTCAGAAAAATATTCCTGTATTGTGGATGTTTGTGGTTGTTTAGATATATAACTGAATTTAGAGCACAGTCAGATATTCCATTTTACATGCTTATTGTTTATAAACTAAATGGCCAAGGTTTTATTAAATTTTCTGTAATAAAACAACATGTTTTAACATTTATAATTCAGTTATCATATAATAATAATTATGACATGTATCAGCTTTATAACATTACCAGAAAAAACATGATCGTGGACTTTTACATTTATTCAAATGGCACAATACAAAAAGGATAATAAGCAATTAATCTAATTATTAATAGCAATTTTTTAAACTAGGAGTCATCAATAATAAAAAAATTCTTTAAATTTTGTAAAACCAAACATTAAGTGGGTCCAAGATGGAAGATATATATTCCCTATACCGATTTACTACAAAGTTATATTGATGAAACATCAGCATTTCATAAACTTCAAAGAAGACTTATGATGATAATGCCCTTGCTCATGCCCATTATATAATCACACCTTCTAAGTTAATTACCAAAAAAATACTATATTCTGCAACTTGACAAATGAAAATATTAAATTGTCAGCCATATGTGAATGTTTAGTCAAGATCTTTTAAAAATTACATTAATGAAAAATACAATTTATATATCAGAATAATCTGAATAAACTGTGTTTTTATAAAAATCCTTCTCATAATAGATAAATGATATTTGTATTCTATTATAAGTAAATTATATATATATATATATATATATATATATATATATATATATATATATATATATATATATATATATAATATAGTGTGTGTGAAATATGGTATGTAATCATTTTAAAATACTTTGTAATTACTGAATTTAAAATTTTTATACTAGTCATAAAATCAGTAATGATGATGATGATAATAATAATAATAATAATAATAATGATGATGATGATGTTTGTAATTAAATACTTGTTCCTACTAATTATGCTTATACTATTTAATGTTTTGAACTTAATAACAAACAACCCCTAACTTTGAACAAATGATAACTTTGTATCCGAATGAGGTAAAATTTAAACAAATAAATATAAAAATAAATAAAATTTATAAATTATATATTTGGATCATTTAAATGTACAAATAATAATACTTTACATAATAATCGAATTAGTAATAATCATTTTGTAAAGTTTACCAATCTACGTGGCTTATTTTTATTTTTCATATTTCTTCTATTGAAACTTTATTGACAGAATAATATCTAGTTTACATTATATAAATGCGAAAGATTCCATTTTTAGAACAAATTGAACATCCTTTGGATGCAAAGCTTTTCTTTATTCTAAAACATTTTTTTTTTATTTTTAAAAGACGTCAAAAAATTTGGTTTGCATTCCATTTCTTCTTCTAAGAAAAAAATTTTAACAAGTATACAATTTTCCATTTACATTTTTTGATTTTTATGTATATTAATTTTTCTATTTATTAAATAAATGTTCCATAAATGAGTAGTAAAAGTTTTAAAAATAACAATTCTTGGTTAAATGAATAGAATTTATATTTTAGAATTTTTTAATGGAGGTAACTAAAAGAAAATTTTTTAGACTACATTTTGATGACTAACAATTTGTTTAACATATAGATTTTTTTATTCTGAATAGGATTCGTGTTGTAACGAAATGTCCACATTTTATTATAAATTGCCATCATTATTTAACTGATTCTTCCAACATAATAACTATTATTTAAATTATTTGAATAAAATATTACCTGTCAGTTTGAGATGATTTTAAAAATAGACCAGCTTCATTTAGCACTATCAAAAAAAAAAAAAAGGAGGCCACTATTTCTTAGGAAAATTTGTTGCATTGAATTTTACAGTCTACTAAGTTTTGTTTATATACTGTTAACATTTAACTACAATATTATATGAAGAACAATTACTATATATATATATATATATATATATATATATATATATATATATATATATATATATATATATATATATATATTAAAGAAAAGCAAACTTTTACCATTTTCTTACTAATGTAGTAATGTTATTGTCTGACTCTTAATCACAATTAATTAATGTTATTATGTGATCTTTGCCTTATAATACTGTATTATTTTTAAAAAAATAGAATGTAAAATGTATTTGTTTGAAATAAACACTAGAATTTTTAAATCACCCCACCACTACCAATGATAAATTTAGTCCAGTAGATTATTCACAATCTGTTGTTACTGGCAAGATTCAATTAATAAAAATTTGAGTGTTGCTTTGGCAAAAGTTTGCTGATATTCTATTTGTAAATTTTAAGCATTGACTGTGTTTCTATGATTTCACATAAATGACAATCAATTAGCTATATGTACTTATGGTTTATGATATTTTATATAACCATATGTATGTCACATACTATTGATTATTCATATAAATATTCTATTAAAATGTTAAATTACTAACTATTTAGTAATACAATAATTTTTAATTAAACAAATATCTACACTATTTTATAATTTTGTATATATTATTTAGTTAATTAACTATTAATAAAAAATATTTTAAAACTTGTTCGAGAATTATTGTTTAAGTTAATATATATATATATATATATATATATATATATATATATATATATATATATATATATATATATATATATATATATATATATATATATATATATATAATTTTCCAATAATAAAGATTCTTTAATTCTTCTTTTGATTTCATTTCTCTCAAAAAAAGACAACCTTAGCCTCATCAAAGTTAATAGTCTGAATCAATTAACTTGTTTAAGAGTTTTTTTAATATTAAGGGTGGATGGGAAGTGAATGGATTTGTGGGTAATGTTTAATATTATATATATTGTGTAGTTTTTGTAGTTCTTTACACTTGAGAAGTCTGCTTATAGCAGTGAAGCTTTTAATTGTGTTTTAATATTATTTTTTGCTGGTCTGTTTGAATTTTGTATTGGGATAATTTTAATTATATATATATATATATATATATATATATATATATATATATATATATATATATATATATACACACATAAATCAACACTTAACTATAGTGTATATACTATCACAATATATAATATTTGTTTTGGCTAAAGTATTCAATTAAATAAGTATATGCAAATGATATTGTCCAATTGCCTTGGCAGTAGTTTTATATTGAAATTATTTAAGTAGCCTCTGCCAAAGAAACAAAAACAATATTTTTTTCAATATGCCTTAAAGCATATGCTTAAAAATGAAGCATGGTGGTCGTAGAATTCTATAGGCAAAATAAGTAGCTTTTTTTAATTAAAAAAAACAACAAACTATATTATCTTTTGAAGTATATATTTAAAATAATGAATGTTGATCAATTTAGAATGAAAAAAGATTTAATATAACCACAATAGATATTGCTTTTAAAATATTTTTAACTAGAAAATATGATAAATGAATCAAATAAATTTACGACAAATGAATCTCAATAAGAATCAATCAAAATATTTTTTTTTTACAAATAAATACAATGTAACTTATATTCTCCTACTCTTTATTCCCATCATTAATAAAGAGATGAAGAGTCATCATTAGTAGGTAGAATCTTTATTTATGATATAGCATAATAGTGTGCACCAATGAATAATAAACTGAGGCATTGATTTTTCTACATATTTCATTGGAAAAAATTAATGTATGCTTTCTTCATAGAAGTGGAAAAATATAGAAATGGTTGTATATAAAAAGCTTCTTATGCTTTAAAATCTGATTATATTATTGTATGCATAGTTTTTATTTTATTTTTTAAGAAATAAAAAGTGTAGTCTTTTAAATTTTTTATTTGGATGTTTTCTTTTGATAAAAAATCCACATATATCTAATAAATATTAAGATTTACCAATTACACAACATTTTTTTTGTAAATTTATTTAGAAAAAAAAATAAGAACTTCTTTGAAAAATCAACTTCATTGATGGATAAAGAATTAAGTGGTCCTAATTTTTCTACAATATCTAAGTGATTCTATTTTTTAAATTCATTGGTAAAAGTCGATAATATAAAATATTATTTCTGCAATGATATATATGCTCATTTTATCACTGTTTAAACTTCAATTCTGATTACTTTAAACATTATATATTTTCTTGGAAATTATATTTAAAATTAATATGAATGAAATTCTCAGTATTTATTCATAAATTCTTTAATGTATTGTGTAAAGAAAGTTTAAATTATCATCCAAACGTATTCCAAGAAATGATATTGGTTTAGAATTGACTGATCTATTGTTATATAAAAAAATTTCATAATACCTTAAATGACTAATATGAGTTCTTTTCTTTTTTATTTGAAAAGTGCTATAAAGAAACTTGGGTGCATTATTACTCACAAATTATATTATAATTGCTGTTACAGATAAGAGCAAGAAAATATAAATGCTCATTATTAACCAAGAGGATTGTTTTTGGAATGTTTATAGATTAACACATTTCCATATTTAGAATTGTAACGGAAGTCAAAGATAGTTTCTATTCTAAATATATTAGTAAAAGTAGTTTCTATTCTAACTATATTAATAGAAGTTCGCTATTTAACATTTTTTGAAAAAGCTAACAACTAATTTCATGTTTTAATTATTGGGGAACAAAATTTCTCAATATTTTTAAACATTAGAATTAAAGATTTTGGTTTTCAGTTTAATCATATTACTAAAATATATGAAGTTGATTTAAGAAATATGTGAGTAGATGCAGACATGGCCTTTCTTGAGTTCTCTAAATTAAAAATCTTGTGGTATTGTGTTTGGACAGAAATATAAATATAAATACAAAAGTTTATAAGCCTTAAATGAGATATAAAAAGTTTACCAAAGTGATTGGTTGATAAAAATTGTAAAAAATACATAATCATTTATTTATTATAGATATTAGCATGTTTTAAGTGGCATTGAAATCATATTATTTAATGGATTTTACTTTAGATAGTGGCAGTAACATTCTGAATATATTAAACTAATTTAATCATATTTTGTTTATGACAATAGTTCGATAACAATATTTAATAATATACTTATATTGTTAAAACATTTACTCTTTGATTAGAGAAATACATTTCAATGAGAGATTAGATATAACTTTAAATATTTAAAATTGAACACCCAATGGTATCCCTGATAATATTTAGAAAAATAATGGTGTTATGTTTTTTGTTCAAAACTTATAAAATAATTTAGGATAATATGAACTAACAAAGAAGTGAAATCTGGTTATAAAGATGATTGACTTGATAAACTGTATAAAAATTAAAATAGAATTTACTTCAATATCTATTGTTGTTGTTGTTATTGTTATTATCATCATCATCATCATCACCATCATCATCATCATCATCATCATCATTATTATTATTATTATTATTATTATTATTATTATTATTATTATTATTATTATTATGTTTCAAAGGATAA
>JAQFVV010009132.1:0-16822 GCA_028023455.1 Epiperipatus broadwayi | reverse complement strand
TAACTTATTTTTAAACCATTATAAAGTCTTCACAACCACTGAGATGGTTTGAAAATTTTTTGGACATCATAGTACATCATTTAAATGTAATATAATACTTTATCAAATGACATTTCAAATGTTATGTTGACTTCTAATCTACATACCCTCAAATTATATGATAGTACAGACTCAATAGCGATCATTTGTAGGGTAAGAACAGGCCACTTGAAAGTAGTATCAATTGTGAGATAATTACCATAGCACACTACAAGGTATTACTGGCTGCCTCAAAAACAGTCTATTTAACTGTTTTTGAGTAGCACCAGTGCTGTCAAGTGATGAGTATGTTCATTGATACTACTACCAAAAATAATGATGGTGCAAACACTGATTGCTAGTTTAGATTTAAGTCTGCTAATTTATCAAGCATTTTTGATAATAATAAAACAAAACAATTTTCATAATTATAAAAAATGTAATCATGTGATTAAAAAAGTAAAATGCAATTTCGTAAATATTTGAAATTAATTTTAAGCAATAATTATATTTTCATACTGTTATACTTATGGAATCATGTGACAAAAAAGGCGTGCAAACATCTTAAATTCAGATTCATTATCTAAATTTACATCAACCTTTAACAAAATCAAATCTAAGTTTACTAATTTATTAAACCATTTACTCATGACAATGAAAAGGATATGCCCATATGAAATAAAGCATATGAATTTAGAGTACTCAAGCAGAGAAAGTAAAGAAAAAATTGAAAAAAATATTAATTAAAACCCCACATGTTCAATAAATGTAAAATTGATGGAATTCTTTGTGCATAATATACATACATTAACATATATTATGTTTATTTATCATACTGTATGTAATTTTTTTTAAAGTGATAATAATAGTAATACAAAGATGGTCATTTTCTCTTGTGACTGGATTTGAGAATATCCTGCATACTAAGTATAACACTGATGAGTTAGTAATATGATCAAACTGTGTACATTGAAGGCTGATTACCTTTTGATTAAGAATTACTAATGAAAGCTGGCTTGTAAATTATATTGATATTAAATAATTTATTTTAAAAAATGAAGTATTTATAAGTTTTTCTTGTTAAATTTTCATTTATCATATTATTAATTTTTAATAAATTTGAAAAATCTCATAGGAAAAAACTATTAACTTCATACATTACCTAAATTGAGATCTTTCAAAAAAGAATGATAATTTCAATTTTTTTTCCAAAAAATTGTTTGCTCAAGTTAAACATTGGAATATTTATTTAATCCCTCTATGTTAGTTTACAAATGTCAAATGCAATCAATCTTCCATTAATTTACAATTTATTGTTAATTTACATCATATTTTAATGTTAAGATGAAATAAAGAATGATTTAGAGTATCAAATATAAGACAACCAAAACAGAAGATGGTTTAATTAATATCTGATATTAAACAAAAAGTTCTGAAATAATAAAATGAATATCAGAACTTCTTAGAAATACTTATTTTTTTTAGATAAAAATTATAAACTTAAATCTCAAATATTGCAATAATTTAATTGAATCTCATATACTATAATTAACTTCATTTATGTAATAAATATTGTGAATTTTTTAAATGTTATCATATTTCTTTTAAAACATAATTAACAATAACAACAGAAATAATGATAATAATAAGAGGAAAAAGAGGAGATTATTAATTGGCTTTTCAATTATACTTATCAAATAAAGATTTTAATAAGAAATCAAAAGCGTAATATCAAACTGAATTCACACTATTCATCCATAGGATATACATTCTCTCTCATGTGATCTTAATTTCTTTGTGAGTGGTCATATCTAATAACATTTTACATGTAAATAAAGCAAGCAAAACAATTAAATTAAAAGTAATATTTTAGTATTTGTTATATATTTTTTCATGGACAAATTTCTTCAAATTATCTTAAAGCCTTCATATATATAAATATAAATGACAATAATTCATTTATTTAATATTATATATATATAATATAAATTTTTTAAATGAGTGTTCATATAAAATATCTATTTCAGATTTTATATCAAATAACAGTATTTTAGTAAAAATATTCTACTCACGAGATTATGTGTTATTAATAAAATATATATTAACATTAAAGGAAGGAAAATTTAAATAATTGATAAAAAAAATTGATTGTATATTTTTAAAAAAAGATAAGAATGCCACCAATCGGTAATATAACTTAAAATTTAAGGTCCAAAAAATTAAATTTTAATTGGAATCATATAGTAAATGATTAGTAATAATCATTATTGTATTTATCTGAGGTGGATGTTGTCAAAGTTGTGAGTGGAGTGAATTTGACAGTTTTAAAAAAAAAATGTAACAATTTACTATAGATAAATACTCTTCATATGATATGAAAGATGGTGATCTGGGCCAACTGATGAGTGCTGGTTCAGCATAAAATGCAACTTGGGGGTCATTTGTCTATTATTGTAGCTTTATTTATATGAATTTAAAAAGAATGGGCAAGTGTATGGAGGTTGTTTAATATATCTATAAAGATATTACACATGGCAAAGAGAAAGGTGAATAACTCCGTGTGTGTGTGTGTGTATTTGTTTAAAATTTAAAAAATCAGATATATTAATCTTTAACTGAAGTTTAAAGTTTATATTTGTGCTCGAGATAATCTCTAATTTAATAAATAATTAGTAATAATCATTATTGTATTTATCTGAGGTGGATGGTGTCAAAGTTGTGAGTGGAGTGAGTTTGGCAGTTGTAAATAAAAATGTAAAAATAAATTATATATTAATTATCATTTAAAGATAAAATGAAAGCCATAGATATCAGTATCCATGAAACTAGAACTCTCTCATAAATAAACAAATGTATCACATTTCAGTTATATTTTTTATTTTTATAGTCAGCACATTGACTATCATCTGACTAACCCTAATTAATATGTTATTCTTTAATTAAGAATAATTAAGATACCTATTTTCTGACCACTATTTAATGGGTGAGTTGGCTATAGGCTAAAATCCTAAGTGATTATGATTTAAAAATTATCAAAGATCATCTGATCTAAACACAATCTGGATTTGTTGTCACATAATGGCATAAAACAATTCTCAAAAAACAATATAAAATAAACTTGATAGAGAAATTATCCTCACATCAAAAAGAATAACATTTTTGTATTTTTCCAATTGAACATATGTTCATTGGTACATATATGGTCTGTTACCTTAGATATATCTATTTTCTCTCTTTTAATCATCAGTTTGTGTTCTTGCAAGATCTTTTCAATAGAATGATTGGTCTCACCAATATATGTTCTTCCACATTCACATGGTGTTTCATAGATGCAGTTTTTTTCTTTTCAGCAGGTTTTGTAGATGTTAAAATTTCTTGTAGTATGTTATGGCTCTGGAAGGCTGTTCTGATGTTATACTGATTGCAGATTTTTCTTAATCTGTCTGTTATTTTTGGTATGAATGGGTACACTACAGTACCAATTATTGTTTTTTCTTTTTGTCTATTTAAGGTTTTCTTTTTAGCAGCTGTTGGATAACCATTTTTCATAATTGTTTGTTCTATATAGATCTTTTCTTTTTCCAAATCTATGGTTTCTGAACAAAATTCTTTTATTTTGTTCCATATGGTAGTATAACTTCATGTTTTTCAAGTGTGATTGAATGTGGAAAAACATATATTGGTGAGACCATGCATCTCTTTGAAAAGTGCTTGCAAGATCACAAACTGATAATTAGAAGAGAGAAACAGATGTACCTAAGTTAGCAGACTATGTATGTACCAATGAACATATGTTCAATTGGGAAAGTACAACAATATTGGGTAAAGAAAAGGTACAAAGAAGAAAATTTAAAGAAGCTGCTCACATGACAATAGGAAACAACCCCATAAGTCAACCTAGTGTGACTATACACAATGTATGAAAACCACTAATTAACTTTGTTCTTAAGAAAAAGTGGAAAATCAGGAGGAATCTCACAGATAAATATGTGAAATTTCCACTGACTGTTGTCTTTGGCAAGATGACTCAATTGGTTAGAGTGTTAGCTTAAAATTCAGTACTCAAAGAATCTAAGAATCCAGGTTCGATTCCCATGCTAGTACTATCATTGGTCAGGCCTGAAACATCTGAAGAAGAGGGAAGAATAATACCCCACAAAACATTGTGTATATACTAACCTGTTTGATGTACTATTACTAACAGTTGAATGTATTTGGAACATTTAAATAAAGTCAAATTTTTCTCAAGACATTCAATACTCATATTAGATTATGAAAATAGTCCAATATATAAATAAAATTGTATATGCAGTGGTCTGCAAACTGTTGGCTAAATAATAAATGATTATTATGGAATGGTTTCATATACAAAATATACAATATCTGTGTGTGTAAGAAATTGCATTTAATGGTAACACTCAGATATACAGAGTATATTTAATTACTAGACATATCAATAAGTTAATTCATACATTTACAGATTATAATGGAGATTACAAAGTACTTTCTAATTATTATTTATTCTTTTATTGATATACATTTATTTGCATGTGTTATTAACATTACACTGTTTTAGTTTTCTCTATTAATAAAGTTATTGTTGCTAACTGTCTGGTATTAAAAGAATGTCTCTGAAACATGGCAGAGTGGCTGCAATTAACAGTTGTTAGAATCTGTTTAGGATGATAGTAGAATACCATCATTAACAGTTCTTTTTGTTTACAAGAATCTGTACAAATAGTAGCAGAATGGAACAGTTACAGATGTACTAAAACAAACTATGCAAGAAAGTGGAACAGATCATTTTGATAAGAATCTGCATAAACATTTATAATGGTATTATTAAATTACAGAAGCCATCAATTTGATATAAACAATACTTTGGCATAGAAAATATATGTGGAACATGTCAAGTAATATATGATTATCAACAGAATTAAAGTCAACAAAATCCTTTTGTTGTTTTTTAGGAAAGATATACCCCAAAACCTCCAATGACATTTCATATGAGAAGTTAAAGGACAAGTTGAATGTTTTTTTTTAGCCAACAACAACTAAATGGGTGGCATGATTAAAACTGATAAGTAGAAAATAGTCATCTTGAGAGAAATAACAAGATTATTATATGGCGTTAAGAACATTTGCAAAAGAATGAAACTTAATTTTGAGTTAGATAACATTTGAACCATAGTTACAAATGAAGAAGTACTGCAAATTTAGAAGAGAAAAACATAGTGCCTATATTGCTGAAATAAAGGCAGGAGTACAAAAATTGTCATATTCAGAGTTTAAATCATGAGAAGGCAGAGCAAAAAATAAATGACGTTAAGATTTATGTCAGAGATGATGCTCATATTTTGCTAATTGTTGTTATCTGTGAACAGAAAACTACCATGGAAGTAGACAGCAGAGATGGTTTATCTTTATTATCACAAAAAGACTGGAATAAAGTTAGTGGTAACAATAAAGCAAAATTGATATATGCAGCAAAGTAACTGTATTCATTTAAGTCAATGCCAAAATAAAATTTGTACCATTATACATAGTCAAAGAGAAACATAAATCCTCTACTGGATAAAAACTGATTCAGACCACTTGGAATTCAAATAAAGAGAAAAAATAATGATGATTTACAGTAGTATTGTAAATCATGGGGAGCAATCTGGCTGGAAAAAAAGACAGTAATATCAAAAAGTGGAATTTCAAAATTCTGAATTTTTTAAAGATTGCATAGTCGACTAGTAATGACCTTGGATATAAAACTTTGCAAATTGGCTAAGAGATTACACAAAAATCACACACGTCCAATAAATGGCTACATCTTTCTAATTGTAATTGATTCATATTGCAAATGGATGGAGTATAAGCGCATCCAAAATACTACCATGAAATGTACTATCTGAGCCTTAAAATAAATCTTCACAAATCATGGATATCTGGAAACTATTGTAATTGACAGTGGAACTATTTGTATGTCACAGGTATTTAAAGAATTTTTAGCTGATTAAAAAATGTCAAGTTTGAACCCCACTATACCATCCTGAATTGAATGGTTTGGCTAAGAAGGCATGCCACAGCTTAAACTAATATTGAATGAAATACCAAACAAGGATATAAATGAAACATTAAAAGACATTGTTTATTCAACATTCATACCAAGTGCATCAACAATGATGACATTGGTAGAATTGTTAATGTTTTGAAAATTTAGCATATACTTGTCATATTTAGTTGGTGAAAACAATTTAAATTGATCAATTTAGAGTCAGTGAAAAGTTTGGGTTAGAGATATTTTAAGGAAAACATGGTTTCCTGGTGTGACAGTAAACGTATTAGTTAAACTAATAAGAGTAATTAAACTGGAAAATGGAAAACTTTTAAAAAAACAAATCAATCATCTACAATCTAGTCAGTGTGAGAGTCTAATGCTCACAATGGCCAATTTTCATTAGATAATAAAAATCACAACTCTTGTAAAGAAGACGAGTGTGCTGATATCTCCTCAGCAGTTCAAAATGATGAAATGCCAATTGATAACCAGAGTAAAAAAGGTGACCTTGCTGAAGTAAATACATAATCAGATAATCATGTTATATAGCCAGTGGAAAATCTATTATCAACAAAACAGTAAAATCAAGTAGACATAGCAAGTGATCAAGAAGAAGGATATCTACCAATAAGTAGACCTGCCTGTGTTTGTCAGCATCCAAAAGGATTACAATATTATTTTTTGTAACATGAAATAATGGTATTTTTATGAAAACTATATGACAGAAGTTCAGTAGCCATGTTTGTTTTAATTATTCATTTACAAGGGCATCAAAAAAATCTTGCAAACAATATGGATGATTACAAGCTAATTATATTTAATAATATTTTTTTAACATGATTATTAAAAACAGAAGAAAATACATAGAATTACAAATGATTATAATTATAGGAATTTAATATAAATAACAAATGAAAACGCTGGTCAAAGAAAGTATAGTGAAGATGTGTTACAAATATGGGTTCTGGCAGAAATCCTTAATAGCACAGCACATCAAGCCACAAATGCATCTTCATTTTTATGTAGTCAGCACTATATAAATTTTGCTAAATAGGAATCAGTGTATTGTCTCATAGGTTCTCTGTGCTTTTTGCTTCTTCTGTTA
Organism: Epiperipatus broadwayi; assembly: GCA_028023455.1. NCBI lineage: Eukaryota > Metazoa > Onychophora > Udeonychophora > Euonychophora > Peripatidae > Epiperipatus > Epiperipatus broadwayi. The sequence continues at coordinate 9,650 of JAQFVV010009132.1, read as the reverse complement.
TTGGAAGTTTCCAAATTTTAATCATTTTCACAAAAAAATAAGTAAAGTAAAAGCTCAATAATAATATTATACTAAACATAATAAAATGCTGCCTAATATGGTAATGACAACAAAATTCACATTTTTATGTTCATATACTAGCATATACATAAAAAAATATTAATTATATGTTGTGAAATAGAATTTATAAGTCATTTAGTAACATTTTTTAAGGATAACAGTAATTTATAATTTATTTTCTTAATATTGTTTAATTTTAATAAGTAACAAGTTAGTTATTCTTCATGCATAAAGTGTGATAAACAGAGTAGCTAAAATTCAAAAAACATTAATCACAAAAAAACTATTCGCCAAATGCTTTCAGTGCCATGTACCAGAATCATGGCGATATGTCACCATGATTCTGGTACACGGCACCGAATATATTGCCATGAAAGTGCTTGGCAAATAGTTTTTTGTGATTAATGTTTTTTGAATTTTAGCTACTCTGATTATCACACTTTATATGTGAAGAATAATTTTCATTACCTGACAGAGTTTTTGTATTATTTATTTAATACATGTTAGATAAAATATTTTTGAGTTAATAAACGTAAACAAATAGTTGAGTCCCTTGAAAATGGATAACTAAGACAAACATAGCTTCTATAAAAATACCAATTTCTGTAATTATGTACAAACAATACATTACAATTGCCATAACTTAATATCATTATCACTCTAGAAAAATTTACTTATAGTATGAATATTGTTGAATGACAAAGATAATATATGCAAATGTGCATATATTATGCAGGAAGAACTGATATATGAAAAATCTGCAAGAGTCTTCGCAGTGGGCTATTATATTAAAAATATATATGTAGTTGTCAGCAGTGGGCTGAATAATTAATGATTAGTATAGAATCATTTGGTATAAAAGATATAGAATATATATGTGTGTAGGAACCACAGTTAATGTTAGCACATAGATATAAGGACTATATTTAATTACTAGGCGTGAGAGCAAGTCATTCATATATCTATAGATTATAATGGACTTTAGAGATTACAAAATAATTTCTAATCATTATTTCGTCGTTTATTGATACACATTTCTTAGCAAGTCAATAAATTGGTGTTGTTAAGTTTAAACTGTTTTAATTTTATCTATTATCGCTATCCGGTTGGTATTAAAAGAATATCCCTGGGACGCAGCACAATGATAAAAATAAATTGAAGTATTGGAAAGAAAAAAGTGTTTTATTTTTCATATTAAAGTGTATATCTGGATCATTTTGAAAATAAATAAATGGTGGTAACACAAAGCAATCATCTATTAAATATTTTTTAAGTATAAAAAAAATTAAGAAAATGACAATGATAATAAAAAAAATATACTACACAATAGACTGAATAGGATGATTGGATAAATAGGCAGATGGTGAGTAGATAATAGATATGTAAAGTGGATGGATGTGTAGATAGGCATACAGGTATCTATCATTCTATAATCTAGAAATTTTATGTATTTTTGCAACTTTATTGTTTTATATTTTTTTACCTGTTCAGCATAGTCTTGCACCAAAGAGAGAAGTTATATTCTGCAGGCTTGTTTGGCTGGAATAAAACATCCATTTCTAGTTTCTCTTCTGGTAAAATACTTGCAAAGCCATCATTGGGTTGAATATTTATGTACTAATGAAAGAATATATCAAATACAAAATTTAAAAAACATTAAATATATTTAAAAAATGAAAAAATAAATATCTAAAAAACAAACTGATATATTTATGAAATCAAGAGTTCATAACAAACTGGCTGAAATTCAATTGTATATATATTATAATTAAACTCAGGGTATATCATAAGATGCAGATTTTAATATTTACTAAGCAGTTGGATGGATTTGAATCTTGTACAACAACCTACAACAAATATTCTAATTCCATGATCTCGACATCCCATTCATGTAAAATATATTAATTAAAATCAGAAATGTAAGTATAACAAAGGTACCACATCTCATCAATGTCATACCTAGGTCTTAGAATAGGATGTTAAACAACCATAATGAACTGCCCAGCTCCAAATCACATTCATTTTTAGTATTCTTCATTTATAACTTACTTTACAACATTTCAATGCAATTCAGACTAGTGCATATTCTTTATATCTCCCTTTTTGGCCCTACCACACCACAGAATTCAAACCTAGGAAAGTTCTTGCAGTCGTTTTTTTCAGGTGGGGATGGACCTACTTAATTATTGGGATCAAATATGTTTATGTATAGAAGTAGTGATATAAAAAAATATTGATGGTGACCATCAAACATTTAATGCGGCGTAAATTCAAAATGATAGTGATGATGAATCTTCCACTTGGTATAACTGTATAACGATGATACAGTACATGATCAAACAGAGACTAGATTACCTTAAATAACTCAATACATTTATTAATAATCTGTTAATATATAATAATAACCATTTACAAAACAAAAATATTCAGTTATCAAGAATGGTAACTTGAATCATTTCCCGGATAACTTAACACAATAAATTCCTTTGATTCAGATTTCCCAATAGAAGTCTGTTTTCAATCAATCTTCATTTATAATTAAAAAACAAAATAATTCAGTGCACAGTATATACAAAATGATATTAAATGATTCACTAAATATATATATATATATATATATAGTATATTACAACAAAATTAAATGAGTTCCAAATAGAAATAACTAAGTAGAATATGGTCTAGCAGGGCTCAATGAGATTATCTGGGAATCTGAGACAATGAGTTGAGTATCTGATAAATCTTCTACACAAAATGGGCCTGGCTTGAATCCCTTCTGGGTACTCTATTTATAATTAAAAATGGAAGATTTTATTTGGAAAACATATCACTATAAGCACTAATATTTAGGTAAAAAGTAAAACATCTATAAACTAAAGTGGGAGTATACATTAGATGATAAATCATTTCCTCTTCAGATCTCAACATAACAAATGTGTTTCTAATATTTTTTAGAAGCTCACTAGCTCAGATTATATATAACTAACTTAGGCTATTGCATACAATCACTCTATCCTTGCAATGAAAGAGATGACGTGACGTAATTATAATAATACTAAGAGATCACTAAATATTATAAAATCAATATTTGGTTTATGGCCTTTAAACAGTTAAACAGCTCATTAATTAAAACATTGATATTGATGATGATGATGACGACAATAACAACTATAATGACAAGGGGGTTTCAACTACAGCCCTAGGACCAAGCCTCAAACATAAACTAATTTTTATAAAGAAATGCATATTTATTGCTTTAATTTTAGTAAATTTACTTATATCTTATAATAATTAATATTCAACTCATTGATGATGATGAATAATCACACTTAACAAAGACTACACTTTAATGAAATATATACTTATTAGGTTAACAAAACAAACTAATATTTATTACTACATTTCCTAACATATATATAAAAATTTCTAGATAATATGAAAATTGATACGAATAATAATAATAATAATTGATTATATAACAATCCTCAGATTTAATTTTAAGTTCTTCCCCTTTTCCCTTCAAATGTATTTTAAATTAAGTTGGACGCCACATTAACCATTATCTTCACTCCATAGAAAAATATTTTAAGAAAAAAAAAAATTTATCCACTCATTAGCACATAACGCTAAAAATCCAACATGCAAGAATGGAATAAAAAAAAATGTTGCAGAATTTAAAGAGCAAGTTTTAGAAATAAGTTTTGAAATTATTTTCTCCTCTCTTCTACCTCTGAAATGCTGTATACTTAATAAAACAAACTAATCTAATATTCTAACCCCACTTGTTACTCCACATTCAATCCCAATTATACACATATAAAATATCAATATGTATGTGCGAGTTTAACCACATGATAATAAATAATATTAAAAAAACCAAAATAATAATAATATATCAGTTAAAACTGTAAAATCATAACACCATAAAAAAAATTGTTTTCACATTAATATTGTAAAATTAATAAACAACTAATTTTTCACACATTCAAGGTCATTTATGAAGCTCAAAGTTATTATTAGTAAGACATTCTTGTTTTAACTCGATCTGAATAGTCATTTAAAAGTTCTTTTAAATAAAAATATACCACTTTATTAATAAAATGTTTATTGAAAGACTGACATCGTAAAGAAAATAGATATAAAAAGTCATATTACCCATCTTTTGTTTGTGTGTTAATGGTTCCAAGGGTTCAAACTTAGTCTTGTATAATGTCTATCTTCTGCAGCTATTGCTTCCGGTTTATGTGGGAAAACAAACTCTTCCTTGAGGTGTATAATTATTTGATGATGATGACTCTATTGAGGTTATTTAGCTTCTAGTGGATAACTCTGGAAATCATTATATTAAATTTTCTTCTCTGTCCTGCTAAGTATGTGGATGAAATACAGCAGTTGTTTTCCCATTTAAAAATTTTCTTGAGTTTAAGAATCAGCTGTTGAAACAATTCCAATTGGACTTGATGATTAATATTTATCAGTAGATTAATTCATCTTCTTTGAATGCAAAGTGAATGCTTTCTTCCTCTCTATTAAAATCATCTGATTTATTCATTGGGTTGTTGAAAGGTGTAGAATATTATTTTAGATACAATCTTTTCTTTTCCCCATGTGATGATGCAGCTTCCTCCCGATGGTCCAGCAAATGGGACATACATACAATTTTTCTAATTTCCACGATTCTTTATATTTTCTAACATTCAAATATGTAGCTTAATAATCTGAATCAATCACAATAATCTTGAATAATAATTCAAGACAGCTTTTGGATATCCAATTTTTAGCTACCTTAACTAATCAGAGATAGCATCACTCACAGCTATTTTTTGACAAATTTGTTTTAATTAGATTCCCTCAATTTATTTTCAACCTGTGGTATTTTTGAACTGAAAGTTTAATCCTTTTTCCAGATACTTTTGTTTTAAAAAAAATAGACTCAATCCTTATTTCCTTTCTTTTTCTTTTTCTTTTTTTCTTTTTAACATCCAGGTAACACTTCAAATCTTTGAGCTTCCTTCTTTAGATCTTGATAAGACAACTTCCAAGAATTTCATAGTTCTGACCCATTATAAGTTTCCAAAAAGTGAAAAACAATTTATTTACAAAAAAATATTAGTAAAAAGATTTATATTTGATTAAATATGATTTCCTCTTTCAACAATCAATTTGTAAAGAAAAAATAATTTAATGGATTTAATTACTTCTCCTTTTTTCAAGATGGTGAAAATGTAAAATTTTGTATGTAATGTACACACATCCTTCATTCTTTCAAATCATTCATAAACTAAACTTCCAAGCAATATGATTATTGTTTAGTGAATTATAACCTGCACTATTTAATTAAATCTGTGAATTTTAAATCCCAATTATAATCAAAGAAAAGCAAAATAAAATCACAGAATAAAAGAGTTAGAATTGATTTAAGCATAGAAGAAGTTTTGAAAGATGTTAAATTGTTTAATATTTGAAAATATAAAATAATTAAATAATTTACACGTACATTGCCTATATGTTTTCATTAGAATTTCCTTTGTTAAAGAAAAAAATTAAAATATTAAATAGTTTTAAACAGTGTATGACTTTCTATCAACACAATAAACAAGTAAAAGCACGAAATTGTTAATCTATTCTTTGGGGTTTAAAGCTTTTTAGAATTGGACCATGGAGGTAATTGGAACTTAAGATGCCCAATAGTTTCATTTATGATTACATAAAATTGGTGATGATGATTTTGTGTTTATGTTTTCAATATGCACATTACTATAAATTTATCTAGTGACTAAATTGTAATGGCACAATTTTCTCCCTCTTCGATAAAATTCATCATACTTTTGTTTTAACTATACTTTAAAAAAAATCATAACTAATAAATACACTCATTAATAATAAACACTTATAACATATATATAAAAAAAAAAATTAACTACTGGTAAATACATTTTTCATTAAAAAAAATAATTTATTTGGAGATCTTTTACCTAGGCTATTTGTCATGGATAAGTGATCAAACTCCCAGCATTATAGGTCCCCTTATTCCCATCAAGACCATGCAAGCATAAAGTTACATTCTCCTCAATTTTCTTGCAATTTGAAATGGCTTTTTTCTTTTCAAACCATATTGTGGCTCTGCATAAATGCACCCTGTACATCCAGTCCCTTTTCATTATTTCCATTTTCATTTCTTGACTGATATTTATAAAACATATCTGGAGGTTTTATTTTATATAACCTTTATTACAAACTCCATTTAAATACGGTGGACTCTGGCACCTTATGTAATATGCTTCGTTCTTTGGGAGAGATTGACTTCTATACCATACATACTTTATTTTAAACTTTCTAGCAAGATTGACTCCTGTACTTAATTAAGGCAATTTCAGAAGTTTCTAGAGGTTGGCTTTTTATACCAGATATCATTTATCCTTACATCTTCCAGAGAGATTGATTCTCAAAGCTATTTATAATTGGTTTTTTTGAACTTTCTGCACAAGTTGACTCTTTTGTACCAAATATAATGGCCAATTTAAATTGAACAGAACATTTAAATTTTTTAGAGAGATTGATTCTCTGTCTGATACACACTGTACATTTACATTTTTCAGAGAGATCGCTTCAAATTGTAGATATAATTCATTTTTGACTCTTCTGGATTATTTTAATTTTTAGATTTTTGATTATTTTGCGCATTTTTCAGAGATTTATCTCTCCATACCATATACATGCTATTTCCAATCTATTCTACAATATTGATTTTGAAACCACATACATGCTGGTTAGTTACTGAAGACTGAGAACTACAGACTGTTGAAACCGGCTCTTTCAAAAATAATCAGTTGTTTCATCTTCTCATTGGGTTTCTTGAACTGAATCATTCGTTTGATGTATGAAGTTTTCCTCCAATCCTCTTTTTTCTTTCCACTTCATGATCTAGTCATCTTGCATTTCCTGGATGCAATAAGTTTTTCCTCCATTCTCTTTTCCTTCTTTTCAATTTCCTGCTGATTCATCATCTTATTTGATGTACTAAGCTTTTCCTCCAACTTTTTCCTTTTCTCTTTTTCACTTCCTGATCTATCCCAATCTGCTCTTTGTCATCATCTCATTTACTTTCTTTTACTGGGAGATTTGCATTATGGCTACTTTGTCATCTTTCTACTTTTTTTGTTTTTTATCACTTGTATCTAATCCTTTATATTATTTTCCTATTATCAGTGGTTGACCATTCAGATTATTCTTGGGGAAACTGGTAAGCTTCCAATTCTCATCTCTTTCCATTTTTACGGGTTTCAACATATTCACCCATTTCTCCTGCCCAATCTTCTAAAGAGGTTTTTCAGCATTTTATCTTCTAATCTTTGACTACCTTCTATTGTACTTTCGGGAATTTTTTTTTATACCTTCACTTAGAATTTCTATCCATTTTTTCAGAATGACAAACCTTTTTGTTCCAGACTTTTATTTCTTTGGGATTTAATAATAATTTTCTTGTGGCGGTTTTTGATACATAATAATTCTATCAATCATTTTTAATTTTATACTCCTATAGTGCTTCCTTCTCAAGCTCCGAATCTAAAACTCCTTTCAATACTTGTTACTATCCCCTGCTTTTTTACGGTAACTTTAAATCCCATTACAACCTCTCCAATCCTTATCTTTAGTAAACATTATTAATTCCAGAATTTGCGTATTTTTCCATGTTTATCAATTTTATTTCCCAAAGCTATAGGAACTTTATTCATTAAAGTTTAATTATTGCTATTGATATTTTCTTTTTAATTCATCTTCACCTCTTCTTATCTTCTTCTTTAAACTTTTCTACCTTTTCTATTCTTTTTCCATCATTTCTTAAACTTTCTATGAGTCTGTTTCCTATCTTCTTAGATCTTCTCTTAATCTTTCTACTCTTTTATTATTCTTCTATCTTTTTGTTCTAGATTTACCACACTTTTATTATTTTTCTTCTATCTTTTATTTTAGATTTATCAATATGCTTATTATCTCTCTCTCATACTTTGGAGCATTTCCATCATCATATCCATGTCTGATGCAAGGGCTATCTTTTCATTTCTGAGGTCCAGCCCCTTCTGGCTCTTCATCTACCATTTCTGTACTTATATTTTTATTATTGTTACATTGACTTTAGATACATTTTCCTCTTATTTCCTCTTTTTTTTCCTCCTTTCTTGTAACAAATTTTCCCTTTCATAACCTCTTCCATTACTATTAATTTAGTTCACTCATGTTATAAACCATATATATCCCATCTTCAGCTTCCTGACCATCAAAAATGTGCACATCTTCTCCTGTCTGACACCTATTTCTGACCAATCTCGACTGGATTTGATTTTCACCTTATTATGTACTTTCAATAAATACAAGCAAAAAAATTTTAATATCTTCTTATTTAATTTTGAACTACACAACAACAATTTTATATAATATATCTCGGTCCGTAATAGCCTAAATTATACATTCATCCATTCTTCCCAAGAAACCAATAAAAGACATTGACAGTCTGCTAGAATGACTATAGCATATTCTACTAATCTTGAGACAATAAAAAAGAATTCATCCAAAGGCACTATAATTGGCACATACGCATTCACTTTAAGCACCTAAGAAGATCATCCCAATCTTGATTCACTATTTAACTACGAAACCCTTTTGGATTGAATGTGAAGCAAACTTTCAAGCAATAAAAGATGTATTTTAAGTCTGAGGTTTTATTAGCGAGATAAACTATGCTCTCAGCTCTCTTTCTTGAGTCTTATGTGGTAAGTATCAAGGAACGTTCTGGCTTAATTATAGATTACAAAAAAGTGAAACCTGTTTTTTTCTTTCTTGGAGACTTGATAAAGGCCCGTATCATGGCAAAGACTACTGTTAACTGCTTCATGATAAAACAAGAATAACATATAAAACTTGATTGGAAAACTGTTGCAGTTTTTTCTCCCTTGGAGACTTATATGGGGGAGTATCATGCAGCAGGTCTGCTGTTAACTGCTTCATGATAAAATAAAGATAACATATATAAATTGTTGAGCAGTGAAATGAAGGGTGACCATTCATAAGTTATAATAAAATACATAGTACTCCCAAGGCAATGACAAAATCCCTCCACTCATCATCAAAACTGCAATCTAACCAACCAAACCCTAAATGATCTAACCATCCAATCAAACCTCTAAAATCATTAGACTTTTCCACGAAATGAACTCCCTAAACATACTTGAGACTACTATTCCATAATTCAACACTACCATTAAAGCCTATCCCATTCGGCAAATAAATCATTTTAATGTCTCCACAAAAAAATTCTATTATTTATTTTCCTTTTGTCTTAAGTTGTGATATTCATCTTATTTTAAAATGATAAAAAAAACAATGTTTAATATTTATAAATTTGTATTTTATCACTGTCTAATGAAAATTAAATCATATATTAAACATCATCATCTGTAATAAGACTGTTTGTCAAGAAATTTTATGTTTCTCAAAAAAAAATTTTGCCTGAAAAAAAAAATTTTACTAAAAAATTTCTCTATTTTTAAACTACACATCTCCCATCATTCTATAGACTCTCTTTTTCAGGTATA
>JAQFVV010009131.1:0-16846 GCA_028023455.1 Epiperipatus broadwayi | reverse complement strand
AGCTACTAATCATTCAGTTATTTATATAATATCTAATGATTTTTGAATCAATGTATTACACATGCATATCCATGCACGCATTTGTATATACACATATTAATAACTGAAACAAAGGTTTATTTATCCCTGTGTGCTATATATATATGTAATATTAGGGTATGAGCACAGACTTTCACATGACCCACCACTCTCTACTCCATCTAATAACATTGATACACTTAAACACATATATGTTGAAAAGATAAATAATCACCAATATACGTATTTCATGCTAAACCAGCAATCATCAGTTGGTCCAGATTATCATCTCTACGCATATATACTATAAGTGCTCAGATATATATTAAGATAGACAATCCTCATACTTTAATGGACAGGCTTCAATCTACTCCACACTCCAACTCTTCAACCGTCCATCCAATTGAAAATCTGATGATGGAATGCTCAAAGGCCACCCTGAGGCCGAGATGTCTGCCCATCCTTTTTGTTAATGGATTATGTCCTGTGCATGTGGGGTTTAGATTGACCTTAGGTCAACATGGGTGTGACAAGAATATTGGCCTCAGGGGTGGCCTTTGTGATTCCGTCATCAGATTTTCAATTGGATGGAATGAGATGAGAAGTTGGAGTGTGGAGATAGATGAAGCCTGTCCATTAAAAGTATGAAAATTAATCTATCTTGTATATATATATATATATATATATATATATATATATATATATATATATATATATATATATATATATATATATATATATATATATATATATAAGCCTTATAGTATATATGTGTAGAGATGCTATATCTGTATCAAAATTCTTATGATTGCTGGTTATAGTTTGAAATATGTATATTGGTGAGTATTTATCTTTTTCAACATATATATGTTTAGAGATGTATCCATGTTATGTAGATGGATGGGAGAGTGGTGGGTCATGTGAGAAGTCTGTTGCTCATACCCTAATAATACACATGTTGTAATGTTGTCCAAAGTCTATCATTAACAATATATCTTAGGATATCAATTTGTACAACTGTGGTACTGTAGTTAAGAAGCCATGAATACTAATTTAATGTAGGAAACAGTATTAACTTAAAATCAGTATTATTGTTCTCATAATTACCACTATATATTTTGTCCCAGATATCATAGCTTAATGCTGAGCAATTCACTTATAATACAACATATACACATACTCCTATTTGTTACTATTATTTGGAATTCTGCATTGAAAAAATGTAGTAATGTACACACAGTAATTATCAAGTTATTAAAGATAAGGGTTATATAACAACAACAACAATAATAATGATGATGATTATGATGATGAAGATAATGCTGATAATAATAATAATAATAATAATAATAATAATAATAATAATAATAATAATAATAATAATAATAATAATAATAATAATAATAATAATAATAATAATAATAATAATAATAATAATAATAATAATAATAATAATAATAATAATAATAATAATAATAATAATACATAAAGATCCATTTGTTCACAACTAAGTCAGCATGCTCTAGGTTTTCATGCTTAAAATACTCAAAGTTTAAACCTGGCAAGGTAAAAACTTTATCCTGATATGCCTTTTTCAATTTCCAATTGGTTGTTCATTATTTAATACATTTGTCTTACATTTTTCATTCAAAAATTCAACTAAAATCAAATTACCCAATGATAATTTTGGGAAACAATATGGCGACAAAGTAGTCATATGACCAGATGCTTGTCACTAACATTATTTACCAGCACAGAGTTTCTAAATCCAAAGTTCAGTCAAACTGCAAGTCAATTTTTAATTTTATTATTGCAAATTCCTATTTTTATTTGGAAAAAAAAATGTTACAAATATCCCTGCAAGCAATTCACTTACTAAATAAACAACTTAACCAGACGTGTTTTTTAATGATTAAAAAGAATTCAAAATCTTAGTCTAACGCAAGATAATAATATACCTTTAATCAGTTGATTACTTACTTTCAATTTTAGGTTACATTTTTATTCAAACTTCCAATTGTAACCAAGTTACCTAATGATAATTAAATAAAGTCATCTCATGACCAGTGATTGCCATTCCAATTTTAGGTTACATTTTTATTCAAACTTCCAATTGAAATCAAGTTACCTAATGATAATTAAATAAAGTCATCACATGACCAGTGATTGCCATCAATAATACCAGCATAGAGTTTCAAAGGTCAGTCAGGAATAGACTTATTTTTAATGTTATTGTAGCAATCTCTGATCTTTGTTTAGTAATAAATATTCGATTTCAAGTTACCAACAATTAGTTCATTTGCTCACAACTGAGTTAATAACTCTGGCTGTTTATGTTTATAAAGAAGTCAAAATCTTAGGCTAGCTAAAAAAAAAAAAAAAAAAACTAACTTTACATACTTTTTTCAATATCCAATGAGTTGATAATTGATTTCCAATTTTGTATTAAATTTTTCGTTCAAATCTTCAACTATCATTAAGTTACTAGATGATTTCCAAAAACACAAGTCATTTCTAATAGCAATGCTGTGCCTAACTACCTACCTAGGTTTAGTCTGGACACTAGTCATAAATTTCACACTTAAATCATATGAAAAGTTTCATTTGGCCACTACTTCTATCAACTCAACATTGCAATCAGTTTGAACATAGCTGTACCACCAGCTTTCTCTGGATATCAGGACACTCTACACATGGATCTCATTCTTAAACTTCATCAAATGCCTTACTCAGCTCCCACCTCAAGTACATAGCTAAATTGAGAATCTGACCGGCTTACCACAAAGTCTAACTTAACAATTGCAACAAATTCTAACAAAGCTGTACCACCACCCCTCTTCAACAGTTATCTATTCAAATGCATGAGAAAATAGGCATTACAATCCAACTAGGCTTCCCACCCACACCAACACCTTCCCAATTCACATTGCCAATGAAACCAACAGAAATCCTGGTTATCCAAAGAAGATACCCTAAAAATAAAAATACTGACATTGATTTCACATCAGGCCAGACTTCGCAAGATAATTGTCACACTACTATGAAAATTTTAGTCCTTATCTATGTTACAAAGAAAACTCAACTATATATAGAACTAAACCTAGACTGTATCTGTAGATACAGCAGTCCAGACCATGTAAAATTTATGTAATGTTGTGTAAACCAATAAAACCACTTTTACATATGTAAAACTACAACTACAGATTACCCATGTAACCATAGCAATCAAAGTTATGGTAAAACCATTGTAACTAATCCACAGCATAAATAAATAAATCAACTTTTACATACATAAAACTACATCTATGGATTTTCTATTAAACTACAGCAGTCCAAGCCATGGTAAACCCTTGTAACTAATCAACAGCATGAAAATTTATTTGTAATCTCATGTAAATCAATAAATCAACTTTTATATATGTAAACCTATATCTATGGATTCCCCATGTAACTACAGCAAGCCAAGCTATGTAAAACCATGTAACTGATTCATAGCATGTAAAAATTCCTGTAATTCTGTGGGAAAATAATAAACCAACTTTTATGTATGTATACCTACCTAAATACAGATTTCCCATATAAACACAGCAATCCAAGCTATGTAAATTCTTATAAGCCTTTAAGACAAATAAAACTTATCATTGAAACATGATAATGATGATAATAATAATAATAATAATAATAATAATAATAATAATAATAATAATAATAATAATAATAATAATAATAGTAGTAGTAGTAGTAGTAGTAGTAGTAGTAGTAGTAGTAGTAGTAGTAATAGTAGCAGCAGCAGTAGTAGTAGTAGTAGTAGTAGTAGTAGTAGTAATAGTAAAACCACTACTACTACTATAATAGTAGCTCAATGATAGTTCATCCTTCAACAACTTAGGCAAAAAGCCTCAGCATTTTTTAGTAAAAATTTAATCAAAACACTCATTTGACAAGATAAGATTCTTAGCTCTTATTGCTGTTGTTGTTCTAAATCAATAAAATAACCTTTTTTTAAAAAAAAATATTTTTCATTCAAAATTTATAAAATAATTTTGATTGATGATAATTTGTTGATCAATATGGTGACTAAGATGTCACATGAGCAAATAGTTGGTACTAAGTCCAATGTCCAAAGATAATACAAACCCATGCTTAATGTAATTTAAAAATAAACTTCAACTTGTCAACAGCCAAATTTATAGTAGTTCAATAACAAGAATGACAATATATCAATGGTTTCAAGTCAGCTCCACATTCTAGAACCCTTTCCAGGAGCATCAGAGAAGCAGACCTCCAAGCACAAGAATTAAAATTTCCCTTTTGTGCAGCCAGGGCCATAGATACTCTGGCTATAATCAATGACAAATTCATCAATTCCATAATGGGCATTGGCTGCATTTTCAACCTTTAAAAGATTTACCCTGCTGGGTGCATAATATATATAGACTACTAGACAGTGATTATATGATACTATATCCAATATCAGCTGTGGGATATCATCACATGAATAACTGATCTTGCAAATTCCAGATATCTTATCGAGTTCTTTCAAACAACTCAAAAAGATTAATTCCAAGAACAGATAAAATCATTTGGAAACATTGCCTTAATTACAATTGATCAAATTAACTGAGCATTGATTGTAAATATATGTGGAGATGATAATCTGGACCAACTGATAAGTGGTGTTTTAGCATAAAATATGGATATTGGTGATTATTTATCTTTTCAGCATGTGTGTGATCAAGTGTGTCAGCAATGTGAGATAGTGTGGGTAGTTGAGGGGTCATGTGAAAGTCTGAGTTCAACCCCTCTATATATTATATATTGGAGTGCATTTATAACCGTAGTGTAGTAGAATATATATATACATATATATATATATATATATATATATATATATATATATATATATATATATATATATATATATATATATATATATAATTTTTAACAGTATTAAACTATTATAAACAATCCTTTAATTTGCAGAAGTACTTTCAGTTAATTTCTTAAATCTGCCTCAATTGCCATTAAATTCAAAAAAGAAAATACATGAAATACATGTATTGGTGATTACTTATCTTTTCAACATGTGTGTGCTCAAGTGTGTTAGCAGTATGAGATAGCATGGATACTTGAGAGTTGTGTGAAACTCTGAGTTCACACTCCTATATATTGCTGTAATGGTTTGAATGGATTCCAATCTACTACATAGACATCTATCTGCTCTCAACTGTCATCACTGCTATTCTAATGCTAACTGGTACAAACATAAACTAAGGCTGATCTTACTAATCAACTGTTGTGATCAATTGCAGATTATGATATTAGTATGCCATATGTAATAAATAATTGTAAAATACAGGAATTTGCATCTGTACTACAATGATATCAAGAACAAATACATGTGATAATTGTACGCCTATTGTAAAAATTAACCATCTACTGTATACATAGCATATAGTGAGCAGCAATCAAATACATATCATTATACAACATATATGAAAGTAAAATGGATGGCATATCTTAGAAATTGATGATCTACCACATGACATTCTAAAGGATCAGCAGTTGCAAATTATGTTACAATCATCTAATTCTAACACATTACATAAAAATGAGAATCAGATGTAAATCATAACCCGAATTAATAGATACCAGCCATACATTCTTGTCAATAATAATAATTCATATTCAAGACTAGTTAGATAAAACTGACATCTATTTAACAGAACCCCAATCTAGTTTATCTATGCAGCATGTTGGTCTCCCATTCATAATTTTAACATTTTATTGAATTAATGTACTAATATTACTAATTAAAGTGGAAATTACAATTTAACTAATATATATTTTTAATAGCATGACAAATGATTGAAATTACAAGCTAATTGCATTTTTATAAACTAATTTATTACCATTAGTACCAACTAAAATGTGGTGTAATATTTAAATAGAACAAACTAAAATCTCTTGCCATACCAGCTCATAAACAGAGTAATCACATAATTAATGATTGTAAAAATTACATAACTACTCATCAACAATTTTTATTAGATAGAAGACAACAATTAACTAAAGATTACTTTCAAAAGTTCATGTTCAGTCTTTAGATATTAGGGAAGTTGATTCTTAAAACCATAGCTATGGTAGATAAAGGTTTAAATCACTATTTCACATTCATGTTGGATGCTCAGAAATCGATAGAGTCTTCCTTTATTGGCTGGTTCTTCTTATAGACTGGACATCAGCCTTTTCTCTTTTTAAGGTGAATTCATAGCAGATACATTTGTATGGGTTTTTTTATTGTTGTTGTATTCCATGGTGTGACTCAGTGAGGGTTTTTGGCCTTCCCTCTACCAGCTTGACAGAATGAAACAGACAATGGTTTCTCTATACTTGCATAATAGACTTGGTGGAACTAGCATATAAAAAAATTATTATAGAAAAATAATAATACTGGAAGAAGAATAATCACTGGCAGAATCAAGATAGAATAATATATAATCATGAACATAATTTTCAGCACTATTTATATGATTTGCAGCTATCTTGTCTGTAAAATTTGAATTGATCTTTTGTCATTTGGATTATTTGATCTATTGGGTACAAATAACTCTATTACTTTCATTGAGGGCTCAAGTTAATTTGTCCAATCCTTATTTGTATGCTCTTATTTTTGAATGGGAATAAGAGCCTTTTTAATTAAAGTATTTTAATCATTTTTGAAATTTAATCTAGTAATCTTTTTACAAGCATTTTAATTCCTTTTCTTAGAGTGTCATTTCCACATTTTTTTTTTTTATTGTTAAAAGAAAAACACCTTTTTCTTTCAAATTACTTTTAAGTTAAATTTAGAATCTTTTATCTTTTTTTAAATTTAAAAAAGAAATGTTTTGTATTTAACACAAAATAACGTTATAATTAATTATACCGCATATCTATATCTATGCATTTGCAATATACATTTAATTTTTAGTTATAAAATTTTATTTAACTTTTGAACTTAAATTTTGTTCATAATTTTTTTATATGCGAACATGAAGTGCACATATTTATATAACATGTTACCCATTGATAATATACTGTAAATAATTTTTTATTTGATAATCCCAGACTCATAGAAATACAATTAAATGTTTTATTAAGATGTAAACAAAATATATTTATAATATATACAACTGACATACCTTCCTCTAATATTGTTGGTGAGATACAGAATCTAGTTATTGTGAAACTATTGAAGCAAAGTGCTTCAGGTCCCTTTCTATGTGTACCTACTATTTCTATCTGTTGTCTGATATCTTGTCCTATGTATAGGTATGGTGAGACATCAAGATGTAGTGCGGCATCTTGCATCACATCAAGTTTAAGATCTATCATCTTCCAACTGAATGAAAACTTGTCTTATAGCTTCACTAATATAGTGATCAATGAGTGTATTGCCTTTCAAGCTCTGACAGTAATTTGTTGTTCTCTGATATTACCTCTAAACGGACTGCCTATTTATAGCCAAATCAATTTTCATAAAAGAGCAATTTGAATTCAATGAGCATCATCACATATTGGTCTATGTCTGCTATTAATGAATCTTACCTATTCACATAATCATTGGTGTGTAGTAGTGAATGATCAATCTAATGAAGAAAGATGGAATACAAATAAGTAGATTAGTTGAAGATACGTTGAACTGTAACAATCTCTTTATCAAAAAACTTGGACGAATAGAGTTGATGTTTATTTTTACAGGCCCCACTTATTATAAGGTTTGATTTCCTGACAAATGATGCAAATTTAGGAAGAAATTCAAACAGATGTAAATAAGGCAATATTAATTGGAACTCATATGCAGTCTATCACAGATTAAATTTTAATTTCATTATAGATTACAAAATTTATTTTAAAAAATCAAGCTTTATAATACTGAACACGTAAAAATAAAGAGAAAATGTGTGTTTGCATTTATATTAGCAGTTCAAGCAAAATTAGTTTGTTTCTGCTTTTTTTACATATAAACATTTAATGATGTTTTGATTTAATATTTACAATTAATCAGTCTTGAATTTATATGTAGTAATAGAATAATGCTTTTAATAATACGTTCTTATATAAGGTTCTTATATTTTTTTCCACAAATCATTTACTTTTTTTTTGTGCACATAATACGATATAAATTATATAGCATTTTACTGTAAAATATATAAACATATGAAATGTGAATAAAATATGAGTAAAAAAAAAATATTATGCTGCATTAAAATAATTAGATGAACAACGTAATATGAACATACTGTTTAACTTTCATTTTAAGCAACCGATATGTCTAAAAGATTGCTCATATGTATAGATGAATAATTTTTTTAATTATATTTTACTTATCTATAATTAAATATTTCTTATTTATTTATAGGATTTTTGAATTTATAAATGTATGTTTTAAAAATATACATATTGTAAATTTAGTGGAATAATATTACGTTGTTGATTTGATATAAATAATTTATAAAGATGTGGAATATAATATTGTCTTATTTATAATACAATTATAATTGTACATTAAAATCTAATCTCTTAATAAATATTTACACTAATAAATTCATTAATGAGCTATTAATAATTAATGATTTAATAAAAACAAGTATTTTATTAAGACGTTAGTAGTTATTTAGCATGCATGTCTATAAGAATTGTCTGAAATTATACATTTATTGAATGTAAATATGTCAACATGATGTACAATTATTAATTATATTTGTGATAAAGCTTTCAAAAGTATATAATACTATTTATGTGAGTCCCTAAATATTTTATTGATGGGTTTTATAGGCATTGTCGAATATATTTGATAATTTGAAATGCTGTATATAAATAATAGCAGATAATTATGTAGACAAGTGAAATATTAATTATAAAAAGATGTTATCTGTAGTCGCATAGAATATAACCATTAAAATTATATTAAACGCTTGTATTTTGGAATCACCTAATATATATATATATATATATATATGTGTGTGTGTTTACATATATATATATATATTTACTGAGGCTATAACCTCGATAATATGCGTATAAAATGCGATAGTAGGGACATCTACAGGTGTTTTAATCACAAGCTTATGCTATGGAAGAAAAGAGGGGAACCCTTCTTTACTTCAACCTACTTTCTATTTAAATAGGTGAAGCTGAAGCGGTTAGATCTGCGAGCGTGAAGCTATTCAATACTTCACTGATTAAGTCCACATTTCTTATTACACATTAATACTCGTGAAATCTTTCGATTTACAATGAGTCAATGGAAAGATTTTATATTTAGAAATCTATTACAGTAATTTAAAGTTGTAATTATAAATTTATTAAACGCACATTGATTACACATTGATTATGTAAGTAATGTTTACTGAGGCTATAACCTCGATAATATGCGTATAAAATGCGATAGTAGGGACGTCTACAGGTGTTTTAACCACAAGCTTACGCTATGGGAGAAAAGAAGGGAACTCTTCTTTACTTCAACCTACTTTCTATTTAAATAGGTGAAGCTGAAGCGGTTAGATCTGCGAGTGTGAAGCTATTCAATACTTCACTAATTAAGTCCACATTTCTTATTACACATTAACACTCGCGAAATCTTTCGATTTACAACGAGTCAATGGACAGATTTTATATTTAGAAATCTATTACAGTAATTTAAAGTTGTAATTATAAATTTATTAAATGCACATTGATTATGTAAGTAATATTTACTGAGGCTATAACCTCGATAATAAGCGTATAAAATGCGATAGTAGGGACCTCTACAGATGTTTTAACCACAGGTTATAGCCTGAGTAAATATTACTTACATAATCAATGTCTGTTTAATAAATTTATAATTACAACTTTAAATTACTGCAATAGATTTCTAAATATAAAATCTTTCCATTGACTCATTGTAAATCGAAAGATTTCACGAGTATTAATGTGTAATAAGAAATGTGGAGTTAATCAGTGAAGTATTGAATAGCTTCACGCTCGCAGATCTAACCACTTCAGCTTCACCTATTTAAATAGAAAGTAGGTTGAAGTAAAGAAGGGTTCCCCTCTTTTCTTCTATAGCATAAGCTTGTGATTAAAACACCTGTAGAGGTCCCTACTATTGCATTTTATACGCATATTATTGAGGTTATAGCCTCAGTAAATATTACTTACATAATCAATGTGCGTTTAATAAATTTATAATTACAACTTTAAATTACTGTAATAGATTTCTAAATATAAAATCTTTCCATTGATTTGTTGTAAATCGAAAGATTTCACGAGTATTAATGTGTAATAAGAAATGTGGACTTAATCAGTGAGGTATTGAATAGCTTCACGCTCGCAGATCTAACCACTTCAGCTTCACCTATTTAAATAGAAAGTAGGTTGATGTAAAGAAGGGTTCCCCTCTTTTCTTCCATAGTGTAAGCTTGTGGTTAAAATACCTGTAGAGCTCCCTACTATTGCATTTTATACGCAAATTATCGAGGTTATAGCCTCAGTAAATATTACTTATGTAATCAATGTGTGTTTAATAAATTTATATATATATATAAGATACAAATCCAATGCCTTAATAATATGTAATACTTCAAGATTATTTCTCATATATAACGGTATAATAGTTAATATATTTTATATGCTACATAATCTCTTTATTTTGACACTTGTATTATACTATGATTTATAAAATAAACGTACTATCTGTGGCAACAATTTTTTTCAATGTTTGTTTCCTGGATTTTGTTTTCTGTTTCATTTAGAAACGTTTTTATTTTTTTGTTATTTTCCATCAATTTTGGGCCCTAAATTTTAAATAGAGTAATAAAAAAATTAGTGTAAATAAAATTGATAATTTCTAAAATTCAATGCGTTTCTCATTCATCTAACTAGATGGACATTATAGATTTTAAACACCTTATACTAATATCTCTGAAAAAAAAAAACATGCTTACCAGAACATATAGATCTTGTATCTTTTCCAATTACTATTTTAGCCATTTTATTATATAAACTTTTTCTTATAAACCATTCAATGATTTTTCATTTAATCTTAAATTTATCCGTTATTTTTAAGTCATATTTTTTATTATAATTAAACTTCTCTTTAGTCAATTAAAGATTGTTAAACAAACATATTCTTAACTTATCTATACACTATGCATAAAAAAATTTTTTTTTTTAAAACTTAATATAAAATCAATATACTGTCATATTTACAAATATAAAAATAGAGACTACTAATTGTTAGAAGTTACATGTGGTTTTTACAATTTTCTCTGATAAATTGTCAAGTGAACTCTCCAAATTAATTTATATTCTGAAGGATCCTATTGATATATACAGCTTTTCATATATGATTTTGTTTATAAATGTGTTATTGTCTATTATGTCTTTTATATAACAGGGTTTGTGAATATTTTCTTGTAAATGCTTGAGTTATGTA
The DNA here is from genome assembly GCA_028023455.1 of Epiperipatus broadwayi. Lineage (NCBI taxonomy): Eukaryota > Metazoa > Onychophora > Udeonychophora > Euonychophora > Peripatidae > Epiperipatus > Epiperipatus broadwayi. The sequence goes on along the minus strand of JAQFVV010009131.1, from coordinate 5,367 downwards.
ATTGTTTCTATTGTAGTTAAAATTAATTTTTTATATAACAGAACACACATTTTACTTTAATTAAGACAACTATCGAAAATCATCATGTTATAACATATTCAAAAATATACCTTAATAATAGTAACAAATAATTAGCATAGTGATAGTCTACTTCCTGTTGCCAGAACTGGAGCAGTTGACTATTCACTGGCTTCATAAGGATGGGACTCATTAGACTGTCAACTTGTGAGTTCATGAAAAAAAGTTTGCTAAGATGTGAGTACTTGTTTTATTCTTTTATCACTTTTACAAGAAATTTTAAATCAGTTTCATTCATAAGTAATTGCAAATATTAATCATTCCATTTTATGCAAATGGCTACCATTAAAAAAAAGGCAAAAGCCAGGATAAGTAATTCTTAGAATCATTAGAGCAACATAAAAGTTAGAAAAAGAATTTAAAATAAGATCAGACCTATGTAGCTACCTGGCTTGCTATGCTGAGTTTGAAGACATTACGTGTCTAAAAAATTCACGCTTGCAAGTTGAATAGAAATTGTTTCATAAACGCTCAGAGTTTGTATTTAGATCTAGTTTCTTTATTCCTGTCTTTCACTGATGATAGCAAATAGCTTGAAATCATGATCTGAAAGTGGAATTATAGTTAGAGATAGTGAATACTAACTACTCTGATGTTTATGTAAACGAAACATACGCTTGATCGGTGTTTTTGGTAGAACGCCATCTGTGGACATAAATACAAGCGTTAGCAAGTTTTTTAACTTGCATTTTTGTTTATCATATATATATATATAATGAGAATGCTAATAGCTCTTAACAAGATTTTCTGAATATCCATAACAGTCTGGTTTCTCTGGTTGTCACCAGTGAGTTGCTAGGATAAATTAAACTGTCACTCAGCCAATGCTAGAAAACAGTTTGAGGATAGAGATATTTTGAAAAGCTTGTTAAGAGCTTTTAGTATGCTAATTATATAAAATTTGTAGTATAAGCTTATTAAATTATGTCATGTGATGAATGACTTGATTTCCTTGCAATTATTGTTTTCCTCTTGAGTCTTTTGTGATTTTATATTGCTAGAGCTATTAATATATTGTGTATTTGAACTTAGTTCAGTTCCATATAGTTATTTAATGTACATAGCTGGGTTTGAAAATATGGATGTCTTAAAATTTATGATTTTCTATAACTATTAGATAAATGATTGGGCTTGACCTGGTATTTTTAAATCTAATGTCTGAAAATCTTAGTGTCTTAATAACAATAGCCAGAGCTAGAAACCATTCTGAGGATAGGGATATTCAGAAAAACTTGTTAAGAGCTATTAGCATGCTCAATATATAACATTTGTAGTACAAGCTTATTAAATTAAGTTACCTAATGTATGACTTGATTTCCTTGCAAAATATATATTTCCTATTTTAATTTATACCTAAGAAAATATAAGTAATTGCCAATCATGCATTGGAGTGATTTTAAAAATTCAATTTACGTCGTATCTCTAAAATTTAAGTTTAGGTTTCTATACATTATAGGCATACACGTAAGTAAACATGTGTTTGTACAAAAATAAAATCAATAAAGTTGTTTTATTTTTATATATATTCAGTTTTAAGAAAAAATAAATAAGTGTAATATATTTCAGTTAACTTGTTTCAAAGTTATGCCATAGAAATAAATGTATTTTAAGCAATGTTTGAATTAATAAAAAATTTTGGTAAAACTGTTTATCACAGTAGTAAAGGTAATTCTTTTTTTTTTTGATGTTTTACAAATGTTTAAAATTTTAATTAAACCTGTTTTTTTAAGATTAAGGATTAAAATTATGCAAGCAAATGTTTTTGCTTTTTATCTAAGGAATATTCTAAACATGTGTCATGAAAAATAATTTCCGACTTATTTTACTTGTATTAAAATGATTTGCAAAAATTGGTAACAATAAATAGGCAGACTCAGAAAATAGTTTTGACTTTGATATTTGCTTGCTGCCTTTACTTATTGCTGTTACTGTGTTTTTCAAGAAGTCTCTACCAGCAGTTGCTGCATGAAGCATCTAAAAAACTTCAATCCAGTCATGAAGCCCATGAGCAGAATATCTAACTCCAATTTTGCAGAACCTAAGTTATCTTTATACCCGTCAGTCACTCACATCTAACAATTCTCAATATTGCAAGTTAATAATATTTAAGGAAATTCTATCAGGAAGCATGAAAACCTGATTGTGACTGAATATTTGAAAATTATAAACTATATATTTTATAAGCGAACTACAAAAATCTCTTCTACATATGTCCAAAGTTAAACATTTGTCTGCTAATTTAACCTCCATTTCATATTTAAAAATAATTTTTTTTGGACTTAAGATAATAATTTCATTTATTATTGACAGTAATAATTTTAATAAACTTAAAGAGACTCTAGTTACCACAAACCAATAATATTTATCCATCGACTGTGGTTTAATTAATATTTTTTATATTTATTTTGTATATTTCCCTAATGTGAACTTTCGCACTTTACTAATATTTTTTAATACTTATTTTACTTTTACCATAAAATTTGACACATATGATGTTTGCTCTTAAATATGGTTATTAAGCTATAATGAAGAAAAAGTTATTGAGAGTTTAGAAATTGTTAAAAGAAATTTAAATCAAAACAATTTTATTGTCTTATCATGAATATTTCTCAAAAATTTTAATAATAAATATTTAGTTTAAAACATTCAAATTAATTTTTTTCCTAAATAGTTAATTTGTTTTAAAAGAATATAACAATTTTTGTTTTAAATAGGTGAGATTTAGTTTTTGTGAAAGATCTTCAAAATAATTTATAACAGTATATTTAGCAATTAGTAAAATTAAAAGTATGTGTAGCTGATGCCAACATTTGTATGTACAAAATATAAGTAGATTAGAAATCTGATTTTATTTATATACAATTTTTTAAGCAGACTGATATATTTCTTATTATCACATACAAATCTGAAATTAAATGTTAGATTATATATGTTTGTTTTTGTGCAGCAATACACTAGACATTTTATCTATGAAACTTGAATTCTATGTATGCTTGTTTTCATCTCTATGATACATATATATGCTTCAGTTTTGATTTTATATGTAATCACTTCTATGTTGATTTTGATTTTATTCTGGATCTAAGAGGTTTATTTTGTCATTGTACTTTTAATATAGGATAGGATCGAATGCATATTGTATGTGACAGAATTTGTAATTGAATCTAAATGATGAGTACATTTATTTAGCGTAGACTGTTTTATTATTTATTATTCTTTAAAATTAGAGTGAAATATATATGTGAGCATATTTTGACATAATTAACATATACGTAAAGGAGTCAGATAAACAATAAAGTTATTAAAAGATAATCTTCAGAGATGAGACTTAATTAAATAATAAGATTTTCTCATTGTTAATATTAAAAAGAGCTACCTGACATCAGCAAGTGAAATACATGTCAACATATAAGAGTAATATTAGTTTATATATGATAATTGAACTGTTAGTAAATGTGTTTTGTTTATTTATTAGATTAATTTTTCAAGTTTGTTTACTATGGTCCGCTTTTGCCAAGTGAAGCTTCTAAAAAAACTCTGCTCTTCATAACCTAAAAGAATTAAAATATATATTTGTAATAATATAAAGTTGTGTAGGTATTCACAGTTTCAAATCTTCTCCAGTAAACCTGTAATATAATGGTGTTTGAAAAAATATTCTAGACCATAAACATGTGGTTTTTTCCAGAAGGTTGTCCATTACAATATCAGAAGACAGTAGTTTTATCTATCAGATTTATGACAAAGATATATCTTCTGTTACATAATCAGTACATAAATTAAAAAAATAAGTTTTTAAATAGTAATCTTCAGTGCAATATCTTATTCCTGACAATATTTAAAAAGTAGTATTGAAAAAGAAAACATTACTGGAAAATTTGCTAATCTCTATCTAAATGTGCAAGAGTAGATCTATTTCCACTTTTTTTTTTTACCATCTCAAAGGAAATGATTAGTGACCCATTTCCAATCAGTACTGGATTAGCTATGGGTGGTCTATTGAAAATAATTAAAAGACTGATCAAAAAATAAATAAATTTCACAATTAATTGTATTTAGTATATAAAGTGACTTTTAAAAAGTTGGCAGGAAGATAAAACACTTATAACTATAATATATATATATATATATATATCCAAGTATTTATAATAATAATGATAGTGATGATGACGACGACGATGATGATGATGATAATAAAAATAATAATAATAATAATAATAATAATAATAATAATAATAATAATAATAATAATAATAATAATAATTGTAAATATTAAGTAGTGATTAAACTATACACATAACATATTTTTTTTCTCTTTGAGCAACTATGTTTATTAATAAAATATCATTAATTTATTGATGACGATAAATTAATAAAATTTTAAATGAAATTTATATATTTAATCATTATTTAATATTTAATTATTTAGCAGTTTTTATTATTATTAAATAATTATTTATTTTTGTCATAGACACATTATATTTATATTGATTTCACTTTCTACAACTTTATATAAACACAAGGCCACATGTATTACTTCTAGTTATTTATTTATATAAATCAAGATTTTTAATTCTGAGTATTTGAAGTTGGCGAGTTTCTTTGAAATTTGTTTAAAAAAATCAATTACATATGCTTTTAATCATCTGTCTGTTGAGTCCATCCCATAAATAAAAATGAGAAATAATAAAAATATTAAACTATAATAATTAATAATTAATAGCTTGCGATTTTTTAAAGACAAATACTATTTATTATAAGAAATGAAATTATTTTTTATAATAAATATTGAAATACTTGAATAAATGAAAATATCAGTAAAAAAACACTGTAATATGAACATATTTTTTTCTGATGATTTTCTTTTAAATTGGTAAATCTGCAATAAAGAATAATGACTTACTAAAAGGCAATTTAATATAAAACTCCTATAATAAGGCAGAAGTTTTTACATCCCTTCTCTCTATATATTTAAACTATTTACTTCATCATATTTTCTTGAAACATATGCTGAAAAATAAAATTTCCAAGGTGCATTTTATTATCAACTAGCAATCTTCAACCAAACGCAATAATATTTTTTTACACATGTATTCATCAGTACTTCGATTTAAAGCTTAGGGATCTGGTTTGAAGAGTATAATAAGTTTTAGCCTATTAAGTGATTAGTAGTACTCATATTAATGAATTTATTTAAAATGAGTGCATAAAGTTTGATATATATATTGTAAATATCGATAAGTCTATCTATATTTTAAAAATTGTCATTTGTTATTAAAAAAAATCTCT